>JAWQFJ010031042.1:0-2500 GCA_034096865.1 Theodoxus fluviatilis
ACATTTCCCCACCAGCATACACACATATACCCGTCGCATACACACACACACGTCACGACACCACATAACAACATCAACACACACACACCACACACACACAATAACACTAAAACGACCAATCACCATCCAAAACAGTCTCACCCATTGATCGAAGTCGCCCACAATTATGTCAGGCGTCTCTGCACAGACATACCCCTCCACAACAATAAGCGTTGAAAGCGATGAGACATAGAATTGTGACATTTACGAGTGGTATCACATACGTGGTAAAATAAAATCACACTAGAGAAACGTCATTCATGCTTCTGTGTGTTGTGCTCAAAGTGCTGCAGGGAAACTTGCTGTGAAAAAAGGTCAAAGTGGAGTGTGTGTGTGAAGATATACACACACATACATCTTTCTGTTGCACAGGTGTGCATAAATATACAATACATAATGTATTGCTGCTTGGAAGACACATGCAGTATTCTGTGTCTTGCACTGGTGGAATAGTAATATATACTATACATAAACTTGAGACAGTAGGTGATCATGTCTCAAATTCTTGTGTTATAGACTATAGGAACAAGAGGTAGGAAGATATAATAAGAAGGATAATTCGTGTGCGACGCGTAATCTATGATAAGAGTCATTGTATAATCAGGGACACAATTCGATGTCCGTACACAATTACATAGACAACAAGTGGGGATGAATTCTACTCTTATCACATCTATTGTAGTGTTGTTATAGTCCGGTAATATAGTACGTGACATACATACGGTGGAGAATAAGAAGAGTACTGCGACACAGATATTTGTGGTGGAATGTACGATGTGTATTAGCCGATCGAACTCAGACGTCAGTGTAAGGCAATGTGTACACTCGCTGTGGAGAACTCGAATTACTATGCGCTACACCTTTTTGGGATATTCGTGTCTGTATGACACTACGGATTTATACATATACATGCTCCGATAGATGCAGTGCTATGAGTCGTCTCAGCTGTAGAGCATATCGCGCCTATCACTCCATATGCTCATCTGTCCTCTACTATTGTCCACTCACACTTCTCTCAGTATTTAATACGACCTTTAGATCCTAGTCATATGTCCGCGCTCCCCTCTCCGGACCGCCACCGCACCACACATACCGACTCGACACATCCGCCACACCTCCTAGTAATATAGCTGACATCTCACCCAACTCCCGGGTCGGACTCTTATGTCCATGCGTGTCACAGACCTTGTGACACTCGCGCACACCGCGCAACCGCAATACATCACGACACGATTCGACAACACACAACGCCACACACACCAGCCAGGTCACTCTCAAAATACACATCACGTCGTTCACACGTGCGTGTCTTGTGACATGACAATCTGATACGCAACTGGTCTAGCATGGCGACAGAGCGTGTTGTGATACAGCCGGCTAGCGCATACATCACAGCCTTATAGTGAACAGATAAGTTGTATTTATGGTGGATCTGTGTGGTCAAATCGTCGTGTCTTGAGATAATCAAGCGGTGGTTGTGCAACCGATGTTGATGAAGGTGATAACACGAACACAGTGTGTGCATGAAGTCTAAGCGTACGAGGAAAATGCACACTGAACGAACGTATCACGATAGACACATGTGTATGTACGGACTGGTAACCAAAGTACAACACTCATTCACCAAAAGAATAAATGTGTTGGTCACTAATCAATGGGAACTGTCGGGTGTACAAAAATTATTCAAAGACGTTCACTGTTTGACAATTATACAACAGAATGTGTATGTACGTGTTATCAAGTCACACCGTTAGACAGCTACAACGTCAAATGGTCGATAGACAGAGATGCATACACACGTTGTGTGGTAGGTGGGGCGACAGCAACAGACGGACTTTTGATAGACTGCTCTGTTCACAATGGGATACGTCGGTGATTTGCCCAAAAACAAGACAGAGGTGAGGGTGTACGGGGGGGCGCGCGAGGACAGCAAGTGGGATGCTCAGTCAACAGTGAATGTATTATGCGCGTGGAGGATAACAGGTGCGAGCAAGGGGTGTATTTAAATCAGTAACAGGGCTGAGATCACAAAGGACGGGATGATGCAGGGGGGGGTTACATAACAGTGGTACGAGGGGTAACGAATAGTACAGTGCTCAAGCAATGTGGACGAGAGGAGGGTAGGTGTGGTGGGTGTGGTGCAAGATAGGTGTGGATTGAGGTTTCTGGCAGGGGTTGACATAAATGGAAGGGGGATGTGAGGGAATGTGGTGGTGGGTAGTGGTGCACGTAGGTGGGTATGTGTGGGCACGTGCGGGAGAGGGTGTGACGGACTGAGGGTGCTGCGCAGTGGTGTCGGGTGAGGTAGGTGTGTGCGATATGGTGTGGTGGTGTTGGAGTTTGGCACGTGGTGCGTAATGTGGGGTGGCGGGCGGGGTCAGGTGTAAGGAGGGTGTAGGTATGTGCTGTTCTGGGTAGTGTTGCAGGTGGAGCACGTGGGACGGGGTCGTGGGGTGGTGGG
>JAWQFJ010031042.1:12500-17500 GCA_034096865.1 Theodoxus fluviatilis
ATACCATACCATACCATACCATACCATACCATACCATACCATGCCATGCCATACCGTTCCATATCATATCATACCAAACCATACCATACCATGCCATGCCATGCCATACCATTCCATATCATATCATACCATACCATACCATTTCATATCATATCATACCATATCATACCATATCATACCATACCATACCATACCATACCATACCATACCATGCCATGCCATGCCATACCATTTCATATCATATCATACCATACCATACCATAATATACCATGCCACGCCATGCCATGCGATACCTTTTCATATCATATCATACTATACCATACCATACAATACCATACTATACCATGCCATACCATACCATACCACACCATGCGACACGAGAGTAAACGAATTGAAACGAAACGTAACGATATGATACGGCACGACACGACACAATACGATATGACACAATACGATATGACACAAGACGATACGACACAACACGACATGACACGACACAATACGACACGACACGACACAATACGACACAACACGACACAATACGATATGACACGGCATGACACGACACAACGACACGACACAATACGATACGATACGACACGACACGATACGATACGATACGATACGATACGATACGATACGATACAATACGATACGATACAATACAATACGATACGACATGACACGACAGGATACGACACTATACAATATGACACGATATGACACAATATGACACGATATGATACGACACGATATGACACGACACGATACGATACGACACGACACGTCATGATACGACACAATACAATATGACACGATATGACACACTATGACACGATATGATACGACACGATACGACACAATACGACACGACACACTACGATAGGATACGACACGACACAATACGATACGATACGACACGACACGACACAATACGACACGACACAATACGATAGGATACGATACGACACGACACGATACGATGCAATACGACATAATACGACACAGTACGATACGATACGACACGACACGATACAATACGACACGATACGGTACGGTACTGTACGTTATGATACGATACGATACGATATGATACAATACGATATGGTACGGTACAATGCGATGCGATGCGATGCGATACGATGCGATGCGATACAATACGAGACGACACGATACGATACGGTATGGTACGGTGCGGTACTGTACGTTATGATACGATACGGTACGATACGATATGATACAATACGATACGGTACGGTACAATGCGATGCGATGCGATGCGATACAATACGAGACGACACGATACGATACGATACGATACGGTACGGTACGGTGCGATGCGATGCGATGCGATGCAATATGACATGACACGACACGACACGCTACGATACGATACGGTACTGTACATTACGATGCGATGCGATGCGATGTGACACGATACAATACAATACGATACGATATGATACGCTAAGGTGCTGTGCGGTCCTTTAGGATATGATACGAGTACTGTACGATACAATACGGTGTGACACAGTGTGACGCGATGCGATACGATATCATACGATACGATAAGATGCAACACAGTACAATGCAGTAAATACTTTACGTTTTCTTTTTTAGAAATTGGTTCACAGATCTAAAAAATTAAAGACGGCACAATCCGACACCGTTCTTTCTTGCAGTCCTTCAATGCGGACTCCTTCTGGGACCTGGACACTGGTCAGCCCCAAGCAACACTGATTCCACCTACAGCCTCTGTCATATTCTCCTGTCCTCCATATCCATCTGTTCTCATTCACATTCTCCTACTCTCAGTCAAAATATTATCTTCTTCAAGTTTACCCGTACTGAAATAATCATGTCATTGTTGTCTTCTGTAACGTTCTGATGTTTTCCGTCAGAGCCTCCTGTTTTCCTTTATATTCTGTCCTAACCGGTGTCCTTTTGGCCTGGCCATTCTTGTGTCACTTTCGTCTTCTGTCCTTCATATTGCTCACCTGTCCTTCTTGATGTTCTTTCATCTTTGGTGTTACCTTGTCCTTCTTGAAGTCATGTCATCTTTGGCGTTCTCTTGTCCTCCTTGATGTTCTGTCATCTTTGGTGTTCCATTGTCCTTCTTGATGTTCTGTCATCTTTGGTGTTCTCTTGTCCTCCTTAATGTCATGTCATCTTTGGTGTTTACTTATCCTCCTTGATGTCCTGTCATCTTTGGTGTTCTCTTGTCCTCCTTGATGTCATGTCATCTTTGGTGTTCCATTGTCCTTCTTGATGTTCTGTCATCTTTGGTGTTCTCTTGTCCTCCTTAATGTTCTGTCATCTTTGGTGTTCTCTTGTCCTCCTTAATGTCCTGTCATCTTTGGTGTTCTCTTGTCCTCCTTAATGTCCTGTCATCTTTGTGTTCTCTTGTCCTCCTTGATGTCATGTCATCTTTGTGTTCTCTTGTCCTCCTTGATGTCATGTCATCTTTGTGTTCTCTTGTCCTCCTTGATGTCATGTCATCTTTGTGTTCTCTCGTTCTCCTTGATGTCCTGTCAACTTTGTTGTTCCTTTGTCCTCCTTGATGTCCCGTCATGTTTGGTGTTCTCTATGCACTCTAGATATCCCGTCATCTCTGATGTTTTGTCATCTTTGATGTTTTGTGATCTTTGATGTTTATTATTTTTTGTGTTTTTCAGTACTTCTAGATATTTTATCATTTCTGATGCTCTTCCATTTTCTTGGGTCCTATCATTAAGACATCCCGTCATTATAGATTGTCTCCTGTCAACCTTGATAATGCCATCTTTGTTTTAATGTCATTTGTTATATTCCACCTTCTTTGATTTTCACCTGCATTCGATCATCCCCTGCCTTCGTTGATGTTTTATACCTTCTTCGATGTTCTCCTGCCCTCTTCAATGTTCTCCTGCCCTCTTCAATGTTCTCCTGCCCTCTTCAATGTTCTCCTGTCCTCTTCAATGATCTCCTGTCCTCTTCAATGTTCTCCTGCCCTCTTCAATGATCTCCTGCCCTCTTCAATGTTCTCCTGCCCTCTTCAATGTTTTCCTGCCCTCTTCGATGTTCTCCTGCCCTCTTCAATGTTCTCCTGCCCTCTTCAATGTTCTCCTGCCCTCTTCAATGTTCTCCTGTCCTCTTCAATGTTCCCCTGCCCTCTTCAATGTTCTCCTGCCCTCTTCAATGTTCTCCTGCCCTCTTCAATGTTCTCCTGCCCTCTTCAATGTTCTCCTGTCCTCTTCAATGTTCTCCTGCCCTCTTCAATGTTCTCCTGCCCTCTTCAATGTTCTCCTGCCCTCTTCAATGTTCTCCTGCCCTCTTCAATGTTCTCCTGCCCTCTTCAATGTTCTCCTGCCCTCTTCAAAGTTTTCCTGTCCTCTCTGATGTTCTTCTGTACTCTTTCATGCTCTCCCGAACTTCTTCATTTTCTCCCACCATTACTGATGCTCCACCGCTCTCGCCATTCCCCCGTCTTCATTACGTTGTGCAGTGTTCATTCTTGTCTTGTTCTTTTCTGCAGCACGCACTATGTGACGTGGAGTCGGGGCCAGTGGCACGTGCCCACTGCTGCATTGCATGACAACTTTGCTCTTAACAACGGCTTGGATCAGACCAGACGACGACACCCACGTCCTTCTGCTATTTTGATGAGACCGGGGACTCCAGCCCGGTTTTGCACCCACGGGTTTGAAGTCTGTCAAGCCATTTGCCAAAGCTTGGGCCAGATTTAGCGCCTTGTCCTCCAAATGGATCCTTTGTTAAGTAGTCATATTTAACGATTAATAAATTCAGCGTCATCTTACATCCCATCTAAGCTGGAGGGTTAGCGAGGACGAGAATAACGTCGATTCAGCACCATTATCGGAACACTGGTGGCCTCGGGGCGATATCTGGGGTTGGAAAATAGAGAACAATTAATCCAGCTTCAGAACCGCGCTTTCCCCTTTCAACTGCCATCGCTTGCTGACATTCGCGGAAATGGGCACGGCATGTGTGGTCAGGATGGTCTGAGAGATGACCTTTCACTCGTAAATGCTGTTGACCCCTCCAGACAAGAGCAGATAACTCTAATGGCTTCTGATTTGCAACTGCAATGTTTCTTGTGGTTGTGTAAACCGCGAGGGAGCGTGGCCAACGAAGCGACCCAGGCGCACTTTCGTTCCTGAAGCTGCCAGAGTTAGCAGCACGAGGCACTAGAGAATGACCTCTATTTTTCACTGACTGATGTTTTTCCAGTGACTCTTTTTTCTCTTGTGAATATGCTTTCCATTCCGTTTTTGTTTTGTGTTGTGCTGCGTTGAGTTGTGTCGTGCTGTGTTGTTGTGTCACTTTGTGTTGTGTTGTGTCGTGCTGTGTTGTTGTGTCAATTTGTGTTGTGTTGTGCTTTGTTGTTGTGTCACTTTGTGTTGTGTTGTGTCGTGCTGTGTTGTTGTGTCACTTTGTGTTGTGTCGTGCTGTGTTGTTGTGTCACTTTGTGTTGTGTCGTGCTGTGTTGTTGTGTCACTTTGTGTTGTGTTGTGTCGTGCTGTGTTGTTGTGTCACTTTGTGTTGTGCTGTGTTGTGTTGTGTCGTGCTGTGTTGTTGTGTCACTTTGTGTTGTGTTGTGTCGTGCTGTGTTTTTGTGTCACTTTGTGTTGTGTTGTGTCGCGCTGTGTTTTTGTGTCACTTTGTGTTGTGTTGTGCTGTGTTGTGTTGTTGTGTCACTTTGTGTTGTGTTGTGTCGTGCTGTGTTGTTGTGTCACTTTGTGTTGTGTTGTGTCGTGCTGTGTTGTTGTGTCACTTTCTGTTGTGTTGTGCTGTGTTGTGTTGTTGTGTCACTTTGTGTTGTGTTGTGCTGTGTTGTGTTGTTGTGTCACTTTGTGTTGTGTTGTGTCGTGCTGTGTTGTTGTGTCACTTTGTGTTGTGTTGTGTCGTGCTGTGTTGTTGTGTCACTTTGTGTTGTGTTGTGTCGTGCTGTGTTGTTGTGTCACTTTGTGTTGTGTTGTGCTGTGTTGTGTTGTTGTGT
>JAWQFJ010031049.1:0-2500 GCA_034096865.1 Theodoxus fluviatilis
GCTTACATGCCTTCCCTGTGTTCGCATCGCAATGACCAAACGTAATATCACCCCAGGAAATGAGTCTCACCGCGCTCTCGGTCAGTTCTGAGTTAATGCAACGTCTATGACAGAATAGTTCAAGCTCTTTAAGAAGGAGAAAAACATGTTTAAGCGGATGATTTGGTGCAGAATTATTCGCAATCGAATTGCGCTCCCCTGGAAAATAAGAATTAGAAGCAGAACAAAAAGTGAGAGCTTGGTCAAATTAGGATAAATTTCTGTATAACTTTAAAGTATAATCGTACTACTCTTATGAGTGCATCTTTTAAGAAAACTGTATAAGTGGCAGATTGACTTAAATGTTCATATATTGTTGGGTGTTTTTTATGGCCACAGTAAGTAAAGCTAGTTCTCTAAGTTGCGTTTGTCTTCATCATGGACACACCATCATTATTGGATCCATGTCTTTATCATGGACACACCATCATTATTGGATCCATGTCTTTATCAGGGTTCTGTTCCTGCATCGAATATTTTGTGATGTTGTAAAGCGTAGAAATAATGTAAATCTGAAATCAAAACCTGAGTTCGACCGAACTAGCTGACTCGGAACAAGTTCGCAGGCGATCTCTTCGAGTTGCCTGACAAGGCCATGGGCGGAGTGTTCGCTCGATTTAAGAGCGGCCTCGACGTTGACGGAAAGGTCTCTGTCCTAGTTTGCAGCAGAAAAATCGATATGAAATCTGGTGATAACTTCGGAACGGTTTTACTCACGTGCCTGGCATCTCGACAAAAGCCCAAGCCAACTGCATGGTCAATTCTGTGGTGTAACCCCCAAGCTCGATGTATCACTCACGGAAATCACTTCCAGAAGACTTTCACACACTAGGTGGACTTTCTCTCGCATTTCACACATGCTCTCTTCTAATGTCCCCACCTGCTTCTAGAACTTTCTGTATATAACGCCATACACTTGGTTAATCTCGTCTCTCGACTGGCTTCCAAAACAGCTTAATTTTTACATCTTCCATGGCCTATATGATTAATAAAGGCAGCATGTTCTGCTAGCCGGGCCTGACTCTACGAAATTCAGTTCATGTTACTGGCTTTAAGCAATATATCTGAGTGTGGAACACATGCGCCTGTCATCAATAGTCTGACGTCATCAACTTCGTGATGTGCAATAAAACAGTGATGCTTCTTTTTCCCAAATTACATAACAAATAACATTCTCATTATGGTTGGGATTCCCAAACTACAGAACAAATAACATTCTCATTATGGTTGGGATTCCAAAACGAGACAACAAATAATCTATAAAATGTAATATGTTGTTTTGGCGGGAAAACCCTCACATTGCACCGAATTTAATCAGAATCCGTTGTGTAATATTTGATTTATTTTGCTAACCAACCAACCAACCCAACCCAACCCACTCCAGCCAACCAACCCAACCCCACCCAATCCAACCTAATACCACCAACCCCAACCCCACTTCACCCAACCCAACCCCACTCCTCTAAACTAATTAAACTAACTAATTTTACTAAACTAACTATACTAACTAAACTAAACAACGAAACGAAACTAAACTAAACTAAACTAAACTAAACTAAACTAAACTAAACTAAACTAAACTAAACTAAACTAAACTAAACTAAACTAATCTAAACTAAACTAAACTAAACTAACGAGCCGAGGATAAACCATGACTCACTTGGTGGAGAAAAATACAGTCGCCCAAGTGACCTCCCGGGACGAATTTATCCCCTCTGCATGTGTAGCGTAAGGCGAAACGTTTTGTACAAGCGGATTTATGTTGTGGAGGTACATTTGAGGCATCCACCTTTGTTTGCAAGAATGTGTTTGTAACACTCAAAAGTTTTCATGTCACGGTAATACTTTGTTTTAAAACACTTTGAAGTTGAACATATCTGTCTACGTTTAAACGTCTCACCTTGGTCATAATTAGTTTGTTCTCTCTTAATGACCTGCGCTCATCCGCCGCCTGATTGAATGTCCCACAGGAAGCTGTGACTGCGTCGGAATGATGTTAATAAAAGCCAGATGACCAGGGGGTAAAAATATGCAATACAAGCACACGCGAATGGATGAAAAGTCGCAATAAAAAAAAAAAACTGCATGTACTTCTACATCTCCTCATCAACTGTGGAGACGTGTAGATGCTTGTGAAGGGGTCAGTTCGAGGTGACATTGAATCCAGTCACGTGAATGTTGGTGAGGTCGGGGAGGGGGGGGGGGGGGGGGGGGGGGTTGTGTGTGTTGGTGTTAGGATTGTTTGCAGGCCTGCGTGTCAAGTCAAACCATCTTCCGAGCGGCTCGAAGTGATGGCAATTGTCCGAGGTGAGTAGGGGCCGTGGTTCAATCCCTGCTTGGGTTGACTACACTGTCGTATTCCATCATTACCGTTTTGCAAGGGCGCCCTCGATTTACTTCTTTGTCTGAGATGCGTCCGGATATACAGTAGTATTATGAAAATAAATGAAATGTTTGGGCC
>JAWQFJ010031049.1:5000-27500 GCA_034096865.1 Theodoxus fluviatilis
CCTACGCGCGCACGAAGGCGCGCAAGCACGCATGCAATTTTAGAACCAAGTATGAGTATCCAACGATAGAGTCTCAGGTTAAGAGTTCTGGCAAAGATTATAGGTTACACATAATCTTTGGTTCTGGGGAGTTTAGTTCTCACTTTAGTTCTTCCTTCGATCCTTCCTTTCTTCCTTCTTTTCGTTTTTTATTTCCTTCAGTCTTCCTTCTTTTCCTCCTCTCCTTCTTTCGTTAGTTCTTTCTTTTATTTGTTCCTTTTAAATCTCTCTTTCTTTCTTTTCACTCCTTTCCTTTTTTCGTTCTTTTTTGCTTTTGTAGTCGTTTGTGTGTTTTTTGGTTCAGTGTAATTGATTGATTGATAAGCCTACCTAACTTTGATTACACGTAATCAAACTTTTCTCCATTCTTGCTTTCTCTTTTATTACTCAGCTCCACTTTCTCTTTTATTACTCAGCTCCATTTTCTCTTTTAATACTCAGCTCCATTTTCTCTTTTAATACTCAGCTCCAGTTTCTCTTGTAATACTCAGCTCCAGTTTCTCTTGAAATACTCAGCTCCAGTTTCTCTTGTAATACTCAGCTCCAGTTTCTCTCTTATTACTCAGCTCCCTTTTCTCCCAGTTTCATCTCTCTTTGCCGACGCCCCCATTGCACTCAAAGATGGCGTCTTTCTGCACAGGTCGCGAGCAGCAGTATCAACCGGTTTGTGTGACGTCAACAGCTGTTGGCATGGCGACTGGGCGCACTCTGATCGTCTGCTGCCTGTTGGCAAGCCTCTTCGTCCCTGGTGAGTTGGGAAGGCTGTTGCCACGGGCTGAGGGGGAGCATGCTGTGTGTGGCCATCAACTGGTTAAAGAGCGACTCACCTTTGCCCTCTCGCCGCCATGTCTCAGGGATGATTATGGTTGGGAACAGTTAGACTCGCTGCACATTTTGTTGTGGATCATTCTTTCATGCAAGCATGCACCCACGTAAGCATGCACACACGCAAGCATGCACACACGCACGTGCATACACTCACGCTCGCTCGCGCGCGTGGGCATCTGCACTAAAGATGAAGTAAGATGTCTCCAGGCATGGTGGGATAACACGCTAAGATTAACATAGAGACAAACTCAGATAAGGTTGATTATTTCAGCTGGAAATATGTTTGACCATGTCAGGGGTACTTAAGGAAATTTTGTTTTAATAAGTAGGATGATCTTTTATGTAAAAGCATGCAGACGTTAGAAGTGAATGGAACAGAAATATACGAGAGATCCTCGTGCACAGCACATGTAAAGCTCTCTTTTGATTAGAAATCCTCCCAATACAGACCCGAGTAGTCAGTACATGTTAAATCGCTTCCATTCAACTTCCTCACATTCGTTTTATTTGAATAGATGAGTATGTATTAATTAGAAAAATATGTTGTTTTTTCACGCTTTATGGGCAAGTTCCGAGTAGAGTTGAAAAAATTATCATTACAATCTTTTTCACAATTTTGTTTTTTGTCATGTTTCCAGTTTCAGTATACGAGTCTTTTTTTATATTAAAATTTAAGCATTTGAATTATTTTTAGAAATGTTGACAGATAAAAAAGCCTAGTTGTTTATTCATAGTCAGACAGAAGTCATATCTTCGATTTTGCTCAACACATCTACACACACAAAAGTGTATTTGAAAGCCCTCTCTAAAGGCCTGTTTTAATAACGCTTATGCCTACTTAGCCGCAATAGTAGTCTTATCTAACCAATCAGGACGCAGTAGTAGCAGTGTTATCTAACCAATCAGGACGCAGTAGTAGCAGTGTTATCTAACCAATCAGGGCGCAGAACAAGACCAAAGCGTAGTCAGGATGGATTTGTCTTGTCTGTGTCACGTGACGTCATTCAAGCAGCTTCCACTAGTTCCAGAGAGTGGAGTGTGTTGTACTCGGTTCTGGATTGTTCTAAAACCTGTCAAAAAAGGTATAAAAGGAGCGAGGAAGCGGCAGGTGAGAGAGTGCACACGACAGAAAAGGTGAGAGCCCGAGAAGACAGGTGAGTGCAGAGGGTTCTCCATAAGGAGTGATCAAGTCCTCTACGCTATCTAGTTCCGAGAGTGAGAGCGTGGACAACATGCGTGAGAAAATAGCGCCCGACAGAGACAGTGGAAGACACGTGTAAGAGCACAGACAACAGCGAGTGTGTCCTCTGATGATCCAGTCTGGAGAGTGAAGTTATCATGGCAATGCTGATTACTGATTGTCATCGCTGCGTATCGACCATTGCGTGAATAAAGTCTTTGAAAACGACTGCCGGATTTTGTGGACTTTAACTTCCCGGCGCAAACCATGAGAATCCCCACACAGATAGGACTTTGAGACAGAGACAAGTCACAACAATTGGTTCCTGAGACAGAGAAAGAGTCTCAGCAGTGACGGTTCATACAGGATATAACACGATGAGAAAACGCGTTATTCGATCAGCTGTATGCGCCGAGGTGATGGAATCACCGACTGCGGACACTGCGACAGCGATACGGCCACAAGTGTTCGACGGTAAGGCATCGTGGGATGCCTGCCATCCAGGCCGAGGTGGTAGCGAATTTGAATGGCTGGGACGAGGAGGAATCCGTCCCTCTGGAGCCTTGAGGCGGATCACCG
The DNA here is from genome assembly GCA_034096865.1 of Theodoxus fluviatilis. Taxonomy (NCBI): domain Eukaryota; kingdom Metazoa; phylum Mollusca; class Gastropoda; order Cycloneritida; family Neritidae; genus Theodoxus; species Theodoxus fluviatilis. The sequence continues at coordinate 7,627 of JAWQFJ010031049.1, forward strand.
CTCAAGGGACGCCTCTGACTGCTACAAAGAAACAGGACCCAGACCTTGCAGCCCATCATCCAGTGGATGGAGGGCGGTCGCCGTCACCAGCCCAGTCATCAAGGCGTACTGGACCCAGTGGGATGCTCTGCAGTTGACGGATGGAGCCCTGTACAGAAAGCAGATGGTCAAGAAGGGAGAAACTTCCTTCTCTCTGTTTTGCCGTGAGCAATGCAGGAGGAGGAAAGGAGACATACATGACGACCCAGCAGCTGGCTACCTTGGAGGGCGGAAGATCTCCCGACGCATCTGTGAGCGGTACTTCTGTATTGGTCAGCACTAGTCTCATTGCGACTTCTGTCGGTGATGTGCCCTCTGTGCTTCACAGACAAGACCCCAGCAGTCATCGTAGTGGCCCTACCAAGATCAACAGCTCTGCAGTGCTGACCAGGCCATTGATTGATACACACCCCACCCACCCCCCGTGACGTGCCCCAGTGTGTGGAGCCGGTATGCTGCAGACAGTGCGAAAGTCCGCAAGGACACACATACAGCGGAGCGTGGATGAAATCTGGTTACGACAGCAAAGTGGATCACCAGACCTCTCCTGATGACACTGCACCGTGGTTCTCCAACCCACGGGTTAAGAGGGGATGCACCACCAAGCTGGCCCGGTCACAGACAGGATATTTCAAGGGGGGGGGGGGGGGGGGTCACGATGCACGGTATCCAGCAGCATAGATATCGCTTTTATGAAATACAGATGTATCAAAACGTGAAAACCTTATTTCCACGTGTGGTATGTATATCATGATATTTCATTATGAAACAATTTATAGCGAGATGTTCATTTTTACTCAAGTACTGGCTGATTGTACATAATGAAATTTCTTGTGATTTTACCTTGGAACTTACCCATTTTAAAATTTCATTTTCGCATTGATCCTTGTTAGGAAAAAAATGCTGTAGTTACGGTTGCCCGACCGACACTTTTTATTCCTCTGCCGACCCTGAACTTTTTTTTTCGACCTGTCAAAAGAAAGAAAGAAAGAAAGAAAGAAAGAAATGGACAGTAAACAACAAATTGGGTGCTGTACCATCTTTCCTGTCCTGAGAGCACTCGGGGAATTTACTTTTGCCTATCTAATAGGACGTTTTCAGCGAAAGAAATAGTTTGATTTGTGTTCAATCTGGCCTCTTCTACAATTCAAAAAGTAGTTCAGACCGACCTACATACTTCATTTCTCCCCCGGGTTACCTTAATCACAACTACTTCTTCTTATTTTTGGCCTAAGATATGTATATGACAGGGAGTGGCATGCCTAATACAAAGAAAAAAGAATATTTTAGCAATGTGTCCTTGTCATATAATGGCCTTGTACTTAGCAAGGAAATGCAAAAATTCAGAAAATAGAACATGGTTCAACTTGTGTTTGCATATCATATGAATAAGATCTTGTTGTTAGACCCCATGAATTAATTTCTACAGGGATTGGCACGGCAGTGAGATCTTGATCTTGGGACCCATGATTTCTCCCTTTCAGGGATTGCCAAGGCAGTGAAATCTTGTTATTAACACCCATGAATTCTCCCTTTCAGGGATTGCCAAAGCAGTGAGATCTTGTTCTTAGGACCCATGATTTCTCCCTTTCAGGGATTGCCAAGGCAGTGATATCTTGTCATTAGCACCCATGATTTCTCCCTTTCAGGGATTGCCAAAGCAGTGAGATCTTGTTCTTAGGACCCATGATTTCTCCCTTTCAGGGATTGCCAAGGCAGTGAGGTCTTGTTATTAGCACCCATGATTTCTCCCTTTCAGGGATTGCCAAGGCAGTGAGATCTTGTCATTAGCACCCATGATTTCTCCCTTTCAGGGATTGCCAAGGCAGTGAGATCTTGTTATTAGCACCCATGATTTCTGCCTTTCAGGGATTGCCAAGGCAGTGAGATCTTGTCATTAGCACCCATGATTTCTCCCTTTCAGGGATTGCCAAGGCAGTGAGATCTTGTTATTAGCACCCATGATTTCTCCCTTTCAGGGATTGCCAAGGCAGTGAGATCTTGTTATTAGCACCCATGATTTCTCCCTTTCAGGGATTGCCAAGGCAGTGAGATCTTGTTATTAGCACCCATGATTTCTCCCTTTCAGGGATTGCCAAGGCAGTGAGATCGTGTCATTAGCACCCATGATTTCTCCCTTTCAGGGATTGCCAAAGCAGTGAGATCTTGTTTTTAGGACCCATTAATTAATCTTCTTAGGGATCGCCAAAGCAGTGAGATCCTGTTTTTAGGACCCATGAATTAATCTTTTCAGGGATCGCCAAAGCAGTGAGATCCTGTTTTTAGGACCCATGAATTAATCTTTTCAGGGATCGCCAAAGCAGTGAGATCCTGTTTTTAGGACCCATGAATTAATCTTTTCAGGGATCGCCAAAGCAGTGAGATCCTGTTTTTAGGACCCATGAATTAATCTTTTCAGGGATCGCCAAAGCAGTGAGATCCTGTTTTTAGGACCCATGAATTAATCTTTTCAGGGATCGCCAAAGCAGTGAGATCCTGTTTTTAGGACCCATGAATTAATCTTTTCAGGGATTGCCAAGGCAGTGAGATCTTGTTATTAGCACCCATGATTTCTCCCTTTCAGGGATTGCCAAGGCAGTGAGATCGTGTCATTAGCACCCATGATTTCTCCCTTTCAGGGATTGCCAAGGCAGTGAGATCTTGTCATTAGCACCCATGATTTCTCCCTTTCAGGGATTGCCAAGGCAGTGAGATCTTGTTATTAGCACCCATGATTTCTGCCTTTCAGGGATTGCCAAGGCAGTGAGATCTTGTCATTAGCACCCATGATTTCTCCCTTTCAGGGATTGCCAAGGCAGTGAGATCTTGTTATTAGCACCCATGATTTCTCCCTTTCAGGGATTGCCAAGGCAGTGAGATCTTGTTATTAGCACCCATGATTTCTCCCTTTCAGGGATTGCCAAGGCAGTGAGATCTTGTTATTAGCACCCATGATTTCTCCCTTTCAGGGATTGCCAAGGCAGTGAGATCGTGTCATTAGCACCCATGATTTCTCCCTTTCAGGGATTGCCAAAGCAGTGAGATCTTGTTTTTAGGACCCATTAATTAATCTTCTTAGGGATCGCCAAAGCAGTGAGATCCTGTTTTTAGGACCCATGAATTAATCTTTTCAGGGATCGCCAAAGCAGTGAGATCCTGTTTTTAGGACCCATGATTTCTCCCTTTCAGGGATTGCCAAGGCAGTGAGATCTTGTTATTAGCACCCATGATTTCTCCCTTTCAGGGATTGCCAAGGCAGTGAGATCTTGTTATTAGCACCCATGATTTCTCCCTTTCAGGGATTGCCAAGGCAGTGAGATCGTGTCATTAGCACCCATGATTTCTCCCTTTCAGGGATTGCCAAAGCAGTGAGATCTTGTTTTTAGGACCCATGAATTAATCTTCTTAGGGATCGCCAAAGCAGTGAGATCCTGTTTTTAGGACCCATGAATTAATCTTTTCAGGGATTGCCAAGGCAGTGAGAGAGCCCGATTTACCAGTACAGCTTCGTCAGGTGCTGAGTACAACTGCTCCTGCCCAGAACGCCACTGTACCTTCCTCGGAAAGCACCATGGCTCCAGCGCAGAACACCACTGTTTCACCCCAAGCCACCACTGTTTCACCCCAAAACACCACTGGTCTACCCGAAGTCACCACTGTTTCACCCCAAAACATCACTGGTCCACCCGAAGTCACCACTGTTTCACCCCAAAACAGCACTGGTCCACCCGAAGTCACCACTGTTTCACCCCAAAACAGCACTGGTCCACCCGAAGTCACCACTGTTTCACCCCAAAACTCCACTGGTCCACCGCAAATCGCCACTGTTTCACCCCAAAACACCACTGGTCCACCCGAAGTCACCACTGTTTCACCCCAAAACACCACTGGTCCACCCGAAGTCACCACTGTTTCACCCCAAAACACCACTGGTCCACCCGAAGTCACCACTGTTTCACCCCAAAACACCACTGGTCCACCCGAAGTCACCACTGTTTCACCCCAAAACACCACTGGTCCACCCGAAGTCACCACTGTTTCACCCCAAAACACCACTGGTCCACCGCAAGTCGCCACGACTCCCGAGCAACCTATCAATACAACTGAGCAAACCACCATTGCCTCTGAGCAATCTACCACTACTCCTGAGCAAACCGCCACTACTCCTGAGCAACCTACCAATACGACTGAGCAAACCACCATTGCCTCTGAGCAATCTACCACTACTCCTGAGCAAACCGCCACTACTCCTGAGCAACCTACCAATACAACTGAGCAAACTGCCACTACTCCAGAGCAACCCACCGCTACTCCTGAGCAAACTGCCACTACTCCTGAGCAAACTGCCACTACTCCTGAGCAAACTGCCACTACTCCTGAGCAAACTGCCACTACTCCTGAGCAAACTGCCACTACTCCTGAGCAAACTGCCACTACCCCTGAGCAAACTGCCACTACTCCTGAGGAAACTGCCACTACTCCTGAGCAAACCACCGCTACTTCCGAGCTTACCGCCCCACCCTTTGGGGAAACTACTACTGCACTCCAAGAATCGACCACTGCAACTGAGGAAACCACGGCTTCCTCTGAGGAAATCACTATGGCCGAAGAAACCACCACTCTGGAGGCGCTGTTTCCAGAAATCACGACTGAAGAAAGTTCAACATCAGAGGGGCCCGACCAATCAGAGAGCAATGCGAAGCAAAACGCGGGATATGAGCAAGCCCTGGTGCCCTCTTGGTACAACGAGTTTCGGCAGTGGCTGCTGCTGTACCTCCAGTCGCTGGGTTATCAGTTCCCCCAACGAAACAAGTGGCAGATGGCAGGAGAGCAGAGGCCTCTGAATGAAGAAGAAGAAGAAGAAGAAGAAGAACTAGAAGAAGAGGAAGGCGATGAGCCTGACGACGACTTCCGAGGACGCCCTTACTGGCGGTTTGGATAGTTCTGAAAAGCTAGCGCTGGGCGTCCACTAAAGCCAGCAATATTTAGGTCAGGACACTCCGGCTTACCAGCGCTTGCATCTTTTGGTTGCAACTGGCAAAATCATCTGCTTCATGCAATGGACACTCTTCCTACAAATTATTTCACCTTAAGTGACATAAGGACGACCCACAAAAAAGGCTCTATTGGCGTGGTGACTGTTTCATTGTAGATTACTACTTCGATCCAATCCTTGTAAATTGTTCTCGCTTGAAATACTTACCTCTTTCATCACGATTACGGTCAGTCACTGCTGCTCTCCTGATGATTGCGTTCTTTGAGTAAAAGCATATTCAGACAGTCTGTTGACTCTCTTTTTTTTCTTTCTTTTTTTTTTTTTTTTTTGGGGGGGGGGGTCTTCGTGTGTATCGTTTCTGTTTCTGATTTTGAAGAAGTCTTTTCCCATTCAAATGATTGAAAGTCTGCACCCGTCATTTCTCTTTCCAGCAGAGTGCTTTGTAGAAGACCACAGGACGAGCGCTTGAACCGGAAGATGGATGGATGGACATGTGAATGGATGGATGAACGGACGGACGGACGGATGGATGGATGGATGGATGAATGGACGGACAGATGGGTAGATGGACGGACGGACAGAAGGACGGACGGACGGATGGATGGGTGGGTGGATTGATGGATAGATAGACTGATGCAGAGATAGATGGATGGATAGATAAATGAAGAATGGATAGATGTATGAGTGGACGGATGGATGGGTGGATTAATGGATCGATCGATGGACAGCCAGATGGATGGATAGATAGATGATCGGATAGGTTGCTGGATGGATAGATTGATGGAAGAGGCTTCAAAGTCAAAGGCCTTCATAGGCCAAGTTCATTGAGATATTTCTGTGACTGTGCAGTCAAGGCAGACAACTACAGATCGCAATCCCGACACCGCCGCAACACTTTGATCACGAGCAACTAACTGTATGGGTGCCTATGGCGTCTGTAGCAACACCTGCGTTCCGTTGTAGAGCAAACTTAGAGCAGCTCGACTCCGCTAAGATTGTGCATTCCCCACTGCAGGTAGAGTATTTTTGATTGTTTGGTTCTTTTTATTACTTAAAAGCACATTATCATTTTATAGGTTTTTAGAGGGCATTGATTTTTACCGAAAAAACCCGAAAAGACCCCCGAAAAGACATGAAAAGACCCAAGAAGACCCCAAAAGACCCCCGAAAAGACCTGAAAAGACCCAAGAAGACCCGAAAAGACACCCGAAAAGACCTGAAAAGACCCAAGAAGACCCGAAAAGACCTGAAAAGACCCAAGAAGACCCCAAAAGACCCCCGAAAAGACCCGAAAAGACCCGAAAAGACCTGAAAAGACCCCAAAAGACACCCCAAAAGACCCGAGAAGATCCGAAAACACCCGAGAAGACCCGAAAAGACACCCGAAAAGACCCGAGAAGACCCCAAAAGACCCGAGAAGACCCAAAAAGACCCCAAAAGACACCCGAAAAGACCCGAGAAGACACTAAATTACCCGAGAAGACCCGAGAAGACCCAAACAGACCCGAAAATACCCGAAAAGACCCAAAAGACACCCAAAAAGACCCGAGAAGACACTAAATTACCTGAGAAGACCCGAAAATACACCCGAAAAGACCCGAAAAGACCTGAGAAGACACTAAATTACCCAAGAAGACACTAAGACACTAAGTGACCTGAAAAGACATCCAGCTGTTTTTAGAGCTATCACAGTCTTGTTACCTATTATATGTGTGATTGCGAAGCAATTTGGAGATGGTGTGTACAAGTAAGCCTTCCGTGTTTTTTTTTTTATTCGTTTTTTTTTTTTTTTTTTTTTTTTTTTTTTTTTTTTTGGGGGGGGGGGGTGTTATTCCTGTTCAATGTCACAGTACAGCCGAAAAAAACTACATACAAACAAAAAAACACCACCGGCACTGATGAAAGAACTAGAAATTATTTTATTTACTTTTACGTCAGGGTCTCACTCTGAGAGAGAGCAAACTGGCCAGGATCAGAAAATCCCTGTGTAAGAGCAATGGTCATCTGAGTGTGGATATCCGTGAGTGTGTTTGCAAAGATCTGTGTCAGTGTGTGTGTGTGAGCAAAGAAGATAATAAAAACCGCTGGCGCTGAACCTCCAGGTTTTGGAATTTAAAAAAAAAGGAAAAAGAGCGGGTTCGAACCTGCAACCTCTCGAGAAAAGAGGGGAAAAAAAGTAACGTTCGAACCCGCAACCTCTCACGTGTACAACAACGGGTGGGGTGGCTCTCTCTCTCTCTCTCTCTCTCTCTCTCGAATACCATACAAACATTAACACAAAAAAGCTTCTGTGCGGATTCGAACCCGTACGCGCATCCCCTACAACTAAGCGAATAAATGACGTTTCGTACCCTGGACATTTGGTACCCTGGTCGTTGTGTACCTCATTTAGTCGGTTCGTACCTTTTCTACCCTAACCCTAACCCTAACTCTAACGGTTAAGGTGTGGGTACGAAACGACTAAGTACTAAATGTCCAGGGTACAAACAACCCGCATGTAAAATAAAAAAATCCTCCTTTCTCCTCGAAATTACGTCACGTTATTCGACGTCAAATGATCACGTCACACATTTTGCATTGGACTCTGTTGTAGCTTTTCTTGGCAACACCAAAACGTAAAAAAGTCACTTTCTTTTCAAACCTCGATTCTGAAAATTTTATACATTGAATCGGACCTAACTTCCAGTAAGTGTGCCAAATGTCAAGGAAATCCGTCCAGTAGCTTTTGAGATATCAGCCGTTAAGTCGGGACTGACAGACAGACAGACACACACACACACACACACAGAGATAAAGCTGTGAGGACCTCCAGTAAACCTGGAGGGATAAGGCTGTGAGGACCTCCGGTAAACCTGGAGGGATAAAGTTGTGAGGACCTCCAGTAAACCTGGAGGGATAATTATACTGTTTATCTAATTCTTCGTGTGTTCAGAGACTGAGACATTGAATATTGCTTGGTGCTTAATAATTGTGTTTGAATCCAGTCTTTAGCATAATTGATCTTATGTAAATCACATTGCCGTTATTGGCCAATACTAGAAAATAAATTATTTTGTTTTGGAAGAGAAAGTTGTGCATGAAAACTTTTACGGCTGTTTTTACAAGAACGCTAATATCACAGGAAATAAACAAGATAAATGTATAAGGTTTTTTATGTTCTGTTCGGAAGTGGTCCTCTGTGGGTGTTGTCACGGGTCACTTTCTTTTCGGACTTTTACCGAGAGAAATAAACAATCCAATCAAAAGATACAAGACAATACACGAAAATAAAATAACAATCACCGTTTATTCTACAACCAATTATTGTAGAACGTACTTGCACAATGCAGGATTAAACAATACTCCAAACACAAGAAAACAGAAAATATATATAGAGACTAGTCTCGTCTGTGGCAACGTACCACAAATCCAAACAATGAAGAAATGAGATCAAACCAAGTTTCCACTACCATCAATACGCGGCAGAGATAAGCTCTCTCCTGCATTTGCGCAATACGGAGCGCTAAATTAGAAACGTGAGAATAGCAACAAGGTTCCCTTCACTTCAGAAAAGGAACTCTGACATAAAAAGGAACTCAAATCATCCTTTTTCTGCAATCAAAACTATGAGCTATAACAAAGAAATTTTGGGACAAGAATGGTCGTTTCAATCAAAAACAATATTCTAATTAACCGTCAGAACAAAATGACCGTTTCAAACAAGATCAGCCTTAACGCAAGGGGATGTCGGACAAACTCACAGTGCACTACAAGGCCTACAACACTGAACTGACACCAGATCAAAACTCCCCAGCAACTATCATCAACCCCTCACAACCTATATCATACAAATACAAGATGGAAATGCACTTCCCCTGTCAAACGATTGGCAATGCAGTCACAAACGCGACTCAACTTCCCCTGCAGTTACTCACAATATGCCCGACTATTTCAGTTAACAATAGTCAATGAGCAAACAATACAACCGAACAATACAGGAACCAAAATGGAACTTAATTTCCTCTGCCATTGTTCAAACTACCAAATTATAATCGACAAGCCACAAAGCAGTACCACGCTATCTGCACCCCCCTGAGTCTGGTCTACGTCCGTAAGAGCAACTCTATCAGAAGGAAGAGTTTCTCTCAGCACAAGCAGAAAATGGTGAAAAACACACTTCAACAATAGTATAGTACAAAAGTATGCAAGATGATGTTGACTGCACGCAAAACCAGGAAGTGGTGTTTCACACATTGTCCAATAGTCATTTTTTAAATCTCTCTCTGTTCCCCCTTTTTTTTTCCCCCACCCCGGTCGGCCCCCTTGGGGGGCCCCCCTTGGGGGCCGACCGGGGTGGGGCAAAAAAAAAGGGGGAACAGAGAGAGTTTTAATAAATGACTATTGGACAATGTGTGAAACACCACTTCCTGGTTTTGCGTGCAGTCAACATCATCTTGCATACTTTTGTATTATAATATTGTTGAAGTGTGTTTTTCACCATTTTCTGCTGGTGCTGAGAGAAATTCTTCCTTCTGATAGAGTTGCTCTTACGGACGTAGACCAGACTCAGGGGGGTGCAGATAGCGTGGTACTGCTTTGTGGCTTGTCGATTATAATTTGGTAGTTTGAACAATGGCAGAGGAAATTAAGTTCCATTTTGGTTCCTGTATTGTTCGGTTGTATTGTTTGCTCATTGACTATTGTTAACTGAAATAGTCGGGCATATTGTGAGTAACTGCAGGGGAAGTTGAGTTCCGTTTTGTGACTGCATTGCCAATCGTTTGACAGGGGAAGTGCATTTCCATCTTGTATTTGTATGATATAGGTTGTGAGGGGTTGATGATAGTTGCTGGGGAGTTTTGATCTGGTGTCAGTTCAGTGTTGTAGGCCTTGTAGTGCACTGTGAGTTTGTCCGACATCCCCTTGCGTTAAGGCTGATCTTGTTTGAAACGGTCATTTTGTTCTGACGGTTAATTAGAATATTGTTTTTGATTGAAACGACCATTCTTGTCCCAAAATTTCTTTGTTATAGCTCATAGTTTTGATTGCAGAAAAAGGATGATTTGAGTTCCTTTTTATGTCAGAGTTCCTTTTCTGAAGTGAAGGGAACCTTGTTGCTATTCTCACGTTTCTAATTTAGCGCTCCGTATTGCGCAAATGCAGGAGAGAGCTTATCTCTGCCGCGTATTGATGGTAGTGGAAACTTGGTTTGATCTCATTTCTTCATTGTTTGGATTTGTGGTACGTTGCCACAGACGAGACTAGTCTCTATATATATTTTCTGTTTTCTTGTGTTTGGAGTATTGTTTAATCCTGCATTGTGCAAGTACGTTCTACAATAATTGGTTGTAGAATAAACGGTGATTATTATTTTATTTTCGTGTATTGTCTTGTATCTTTTGATTGGATTGTTTATTTCTCTCGGTAAAAGTCCGAAAAGAAAGTGACCCGTGACAACACCCACAGAGGACCACTTCCGAACAGAACATAAAAAACCTTATACATTTATCTTGTTTATTTCCTGTGATATTAGCGTTCTTGTAAAAACAGCCGTAAAAGTTTTCATGCACAACTTTCTCTTCCAAAACAAAATAATTTATTTTCTAGTATTGGCCAATAACGGCAATGTGATTTACATAAGATCAATTATGCTAAAGACTGGATTCAAACACAATTATTAAGCACCAAGCAATATTCAATGTCTCAGTCTCTGAACACACGAAGAATTAGATAAACAGTATAATTATCCCTCCAGGTTTACTGGAGGTCCTCACAACTTTATCCCTCCAGGTTTACCGGAGGTCCTCACAGCCTTATCCCTCCAGGTTTACTGGAGGTCCTCACAGCTTTATCTCTGTGTGTGTGTGTGTGTGTGTCTGTCTGTCTGTCAGTCCCGACTTAACGGCTGATATCTCAAAAGCTACTGGACGGATTTCCTTGACATTTGGCACACTTACTGGAAGTTAGGTCCGATTCAATGTATAAAATTTTCAGAATCGAGGTTTGAAAAGAAAGTGACTTTTTTACGTTTTGGTGTTGCCAAGAAAAGCTACAACAGAGTCCAATGCAAAATGTGTGACGTGATCATTTGACGTCGAATAACGTGACGTAATTTCGAGGAGAAAGGAGGATTTTTTTATTTTACATGCGGGTTGTTTGTACCCTGGACATTTAGTACTTAGTCGTTTCGTACCCACACCTTAACCGTTAGAGTTAGGGTTAGGGTTAGGGTAGAAAAGGTACGAACCGACTAAATGAGGTACACAACGACCAGGGTACCAAATGTCCAGGGTACGAAACGTCATTTATTCGCTTAGTTGTAGGGGATGCGCGTACGGGTTCGAATCCGCACAGAAGCTTTTTTGTGTTAATGTTTGTATGGTATTCGAGAGAGAGAGAGAGAGAGAGAGAGAGAGCCACCCCACCCGTTGTTGTACACGTGAGAGGTTGCGGGTTCGAACGTTACTTTTTTTCCCCTCTTTTCTCGAGAGGTTGCAGGTTCGAACCCGCTCTTTTTCCTTTTTTTTTAAATTCCAAAACCTGGAGGTTCAGCGCCAGCGGTTTTTATTATCTTCTTTGCTCACACACACACACTGACACAGATCTTTGCAAACACACTCACGGATATGCACACTCAGATGACCATTGCGCTTACACAGGGATTTTCTGATCCTGGCCAGTTTGCTCTCTCTCAGAGTGAGACCCTGACGTAAAAGTAAATGAAATAATTTCTAGTCCTTTCATCAGTGCCGGTGGTGTTTTTTTGTTTGTATGTTGTTTTTTTCGGCTGTACTGTGACATTGAACAGGAATAACACCCCCCCCAAAAAAAAAAAAAACAAAAAAAAAAAAAAAAAAAAAACTATAAAAAAAAAAAACACGGAAGGCTTACTTGTACACACCATCTCCAAATTGCTTCGCAATCACACATATAATAGGTAACAAGACTGTGATAGCTCTAAAAACAGGTGGATGTCTTTTCAGGTCACTTAGTGTCTTAGTGTCTTCTTGGGTAATTTAGTGTCTTCTCAGGTCTTTTCGGGTCTTTTCGGGTGTATTTTCGGGTCTTCTCAGGTAATTTAGTGTCTTCTCGGGTCTTTTTGGGTGTCTTTTGGGTCTTTTCGGGTATTTTCGGGTCTTTTTGGGTCTTCTCGGGTCTTCTCGGGTAATTTAGTGTCTTCTCGGGTCTTTTCGGGTGTCTTTTGGGGTCTTTTTGGGTCTTCTCGGGTCTTTTGGGGTCTTCTCGGGTCTTTTCGGGTGTCTTTTCGGGTCTTCTCGGGTGTTTTCGGATCTTCTCGGGTCTTTTGGGGTGTCTTTTGGGGTCTTTTCAGGTCTTTTCGGGTCTTTTCGGGTCTTTTCGGGGGTCTTTTGGGGTCTTCTTGGGTCTTTTCAGGTCTTTTCGGGTCTTCTTGGGTCTTTTCAGGTCTTTTCGGGTGTCTTTTCGGGTCTTCTTGGGTCTTTTCAGGTCTTTTCGGGGGTCTTTTTGGGTCTTCTTGGGTCTTTTCAAGTCTTTTTGGGGGTCTTTTCAGGTCTTTTCGGGGGTCTTTTCGGGGCTCTTTTCGGGGGTCTTTTGGGGTCTTCTTGGGTCTTTTCAGGTCTTTACGGGGGTCTTTTCAGGTCTTTTCGGGGTTTTTTCAGGTCTTTTCGGGTCTTCTTGGGTCTTTTCAGGTCTTTTCGGGGGTCTTTTGGGGTCTTCTTGGGTCTTTTCATGTCTTTTCGGGGGTCTTTTCGGGTTTTTTCGGTAAAAATCAATGCCCTCTAAAAACCTATAAAATGATAATGTGCTTTTAAGTAATAAAAAGAACCAAACAATCAAAAATACTCTACCTGCAGTGGGGAATGCACAATCTTAGCGGAGTCGAGCTGCTCTAAGTTTGCTCTACAACGGAACGCAGGTGTTGCTACAGACGCCATAGGCACCCATACAGTTAGTTGCTCGTGATCAAAGTGTTGCGGCGGTGTCGGGATTGCGATCTGTAGTTGTCTGCCTTGACTACACAGTCACAGAAATATCTCAATGAACTTGGCCTATGAAGGCCTTTGACTTTGAAGCCTCTTCCATCAATCTATCCATCCAGCAACCTATCCGATCATCTATCTATCCATCCATCTAGCTGTCCATCGATCGATCCATTAATCCACCCATCCATCCGTCCACTCATACATCTATCCATTCTTCATTTATCTATCCATCCATCTATCTCTGCATCAGTCTATCTATCCATCAATCCACCCACCCATCCATCCGTCCGTCCGTCCTTCTGTCCGTCCGTCCATCTACCCATCTGTCCGTCCATTCATCCATCCATCCATCCATCCGTCCGTCCGTCCGTTCATCCATCCATTCACATGTCCATCCATCCATCTTCCGGTTCTAGCGCTCGTCCTGTGGTCTTCTAGAAAGCACACTGCTGGACAAGAAAAATGACGGGTGCAGACTTTCAATCATTTGAATGGAAAAATACTTCTTCAAAATCAGAAACAGAAACGACACACACGAAGACCAAAAAAAAAAAAGAAAGAAAAAAAAGAGAGTCAACAGACCGTCTGAATATGCTTTTACTCAAAGAACGCAATCATCAGGAGAGCAGCAGTGACTGACCGTAATCGTGATGAAAGAGGTAAGTATTTCAAGCGAGAACAATTTACAAGGATTGGATCGAAGTAGTAATCTACAATGAAACAGTCACCACGCCAATAGAGCCTTTTTGTGGGTCGTCCTTATGTCACTTATGGTGAAAGAAGTTGTAGGAAGAGTGTCCATTGCATGAAGCAGGTGATTTTGCCAGTTGCAACCAAAAGATGCGAGCGCTGGTAAGCCGGAGTGTCCTGACCTAAATATTGCTGGCTTTTGTGGACGCCCAGCGCTAGCTTTTCAGAACTATCCAAACCGCCAGTAAGAGCGTCCTCGGAAGTCGTCGTCAGGCTCATCGCCTTCCTCTTCTTCTAGTTCTTCTTCTTCTTCTTCTTCTTCATTCAGAGGCCTCTGCTCTCCTGCCATCTGCCACTTGTTTCGTTGGGGGAACTGATAACCCAGCGACTGGAGGTACAGCAGCAGCCACTGCCGAAACTCGCTGTACCAAGAGGGCACCAGGGCTTGCTCATTTCCCGCGTTTTGCTTCGCATTGCTCTCTGATTGGTCGGGCCCCTCTGATGTTGAACTTTCTTCGGTCATGATTTCTGGAACCAGCGCCTCCAGAGTGGTGGTTTCTTCGGCCATAGTGATTTCCTCAGAGGAAGCCGTGGTTTCCTCAGTTGCAGTGGTCGATTCTTGGAGTGCAGTAGTAGTTTCCCCAAAGGGTGGGGCGGTAAGCTCGGAAGTAGCGGTGGTTTGCTCAGGAGTAGTGGCAGTTTCCTCAGGAGTAGTGGCAGTTTGCTCAGGGGTAGTGGCAGTTTGCTCAGGGGTAGTGGCAGTTTGCTCAGGAGTAGTGGCAGTTTGCTCAGGAGTAGTGGCAGTTTGCTCAGGAGTAGTGGCAGTTTGCTCAGGAGTAGTGGCAGTTTGCTCAGGAGTAGCGGTGGGTTGCTCTGGTGTAGTGGCAGTTTGCTCAGTTGTATTGGTAGGTTGCTCAGGAGTAGTGGCGGTTTGCTCAGGAGTAGTGGTAGATTGCTCAGAGGCAATGGTGGTTTGCTCAGTCGTATTGGTAGGTTGCTCAGGAGTAGTGGCGGTTTGCTCAGGAGTAGTGGTAGATTGCTCAGAGGCAATGGTGGTTTGCTCAGGTGTATTGACAGGTTGCTCGGGAGTCGTGGCGACTTGCGGTGGACCAGTGGTGTTCTGGGGAGAAACAGTGGTGACTTCGGGTGGACCAGTGGTGTTTTGGGGAGAAACAGTGGTGACTTCGGGTGGACCAGTGGTGTTTTGGGGTGAAACAGTGGTGACTTCGGGTGGACCAGTGGTGTTTTGGGGTGAAACAGTGGTGACTTCGGGTGGACCAGTGGTGTTCTGGGGAGAAACAGTGGTGACTTCTAGTGGACCAGTGCTGTTTTGGGGTGAAACAGTGGCGATTTGCGGTGGACCAGTGGAGTTTTGGGGTGAAACAGTGGTGACTTCGGGTGGACCAGTGCTGTTTTGGGGTGAAACAGTGGTGACTTCGGGTGGATCAGTGCTGTTTTGGGGTGAAACAGTGGTGACTTCGGGAGGACCAGTGATGTTTTGGGGTGAAACAGTGGTGACTTCGGGTAGACCAGTGGTGTTTTGGTGTGAAACAGTGGTGGCTTGGGGTGAAACAGTGGTGTTCTGCGCTGGAGCCATGGTGCTTTCCGAGGAAGGTACAGTGGCGTTCTGGGCAGGAGCAGTTGTACTCAGCACCTGACGAAGCTGTACTGGTAAATCGGGCTCTCTCACTGCCTTGGCAATCCCTGAAAAGATTAATTCATGGGTCCTAAAAACAGGATCTCACTGCTTTGGCGATCCCTAAGAAGATTAATTCATGGGTCCTAAAAACAAGATCTCACTGCTTTGGCAATCCCTGAAAGGGAGAAATCATGGGTGCTAATGACACGATCTCACTGCCTTGGCAATCCCTGAAAGGGAGAAATCATGGGTGCTAATAACAAGATCTCACTGCCTTGGCAATCCCTGAAAGGGAGAAATCATGGGTGCTAATAACAAGATCTCACTGCCTTGGCAATCCCTGAAAGGGAGAAATCATGGGTCCTAAAAACAGGATCTCACTGCTTTGGCGATCCCTGAAAAGATTAATTCATGGGTCCTAAAAACAGGATCTCACTGCTTTGGCGATCCCTAAGAAGATTAATTAATGGGTCCTAAAAACAAGATCTCACTGCTTTGGCAATCCCTGAAAGGGAGAAATCATGGGTGCTAATGACACGATCTCACTGCCTTGGCAATCCCTGAAAGGGAGAAATCATGGGTGCTAATAACAAGATCTCACTGCCTTGGCAATCCCTGAAAGGGAGAAATCATGGGTGCTAATAACAAGATCTCACTGCCTTGGCAATCCCTGAAAGGGAGAAATCATGGGTGCTAATAACAAGATCTCACTGCCTTGGCAATCCCTGAAAGGGAGAAATCATGGGTGCTAATGACAAGATCTCACTGCCTTGGCAATCCCTGAAAGGCAGAAATCATGGGTGCTAATAACAAGATCTCACTGCCTTGGCAATCCCTGAAAGGGAGAAATCATGGGTGCTAATGACAAGATCTCACTGCCTTGGCAATCCCTGAAAGGGAGAAATCATGGGTGCTAATGACACGATCTCACTGCCTTGGCAATCCCTGAAAGGGAGAAATCATGGGTGCTAATAACAAGATCTCACTGCCTTGGCAATCCCTGAAAAGATTAATTCATGGGTCCTAAAAACAGGATCTCACTGCTTTGGCGATCCCTGAAAAGATTAATTCATGGGTCCTAAAAACAGGATCTCACTGCTTTGGCGATCCCTGAAAAGATTAATTCATGGGTCCTAAAAACAGGATCTCACTGCTTTGGCGATCCCTGAAAAGATTAATTCATGGGTCCTAAAAACAGGATCTCACTGCTTTGGCGATCCCTGAAAAGATTAATTCATGGGTCCTAAAAACAGGATCTCACTGCTTTGGCGATCCCTGAAAAGATTAATTCATGGGTCCTAAAAACAGGATCTCACTGCTTTGGCGATCCCTAAGAAGATTAATTAATGGGTCCTAAAAACAAGATCTCACTGCTTTGGCAATCCCTGAAAGGGAGAAATCATGGGTGCTAATGACACGATCTCACTGCCTTGGCAATCCCTGAAAGGGAGAAATCATGGGTGCTAATAACAAGATCTCACTGCCTTGGCAATCCCTGAAAGGGAGAAATCATGGGTGCTAATAACAAGATCTCACTGCCTTGGCAATCCCTGAAAGGGAGAAATCATGGGTGCTAATAACAAGATCTCACTGCCTTGGCAATCCCTGAAAGGGAGAAATCATGGGTGCTAATGACAAGATCTCACTGCCTTGGCAATCCCTGAAAGGCAGAAATCATGGGTGCTAATAACAAGATCTCACTGCCTTGGCAATCCCTGAAAGGGAGAAATCATGGGTGCTAATGACAAGATCTCACTGCCTTGGCAATCCCTGAAAGGGAGAAATCATGGGTGCTAATAACAAGACCTCACTGCCTTGGCAATCCCTGAAAGGGAGAAATCATGGGTCCTAAGAACAAGATCTCACTGCTTTGGCAATCCCTGAAAGGGAGAAATCATGGGTGCTAATGACAAGATATCACTGCCTTGGCAATCCCTGAAAGGGAGAAATCATGGGTCCTAAGAACAAGATCTCACTGCTTTGGCAATCCCTGAAAGGGAGAATTCATGGGTGTTAATAACAAGATTTCACTGCCTTGGCAATCCCTGAAAGGGAGAAATCATGGGTCCCAAGATCAAGATCTCACTGCCGTGCCAATCCCTGTAGAAATTAATTCATGGGGTCTAACAACAAGATCTTATTCATATGATATGCAAACACAAGTTGAACCATGTTCTATTTTCTGAATTTTTGCATTTCCTTGCTAAGTACAAGGCCATTATATGACAAGGACACATTGCTAAAATATTCTTTTTTCTTTGTATTAGGCATGCCACTCCCTGTCATATACATATCTTAGGCCAAAAATAAGAAGAAGTAGTTGTGATTAAGGTAACCCGGGGGAGAAATGAAGTATGTAGGTCGGTCTGAACTACTTTTTGAATTGTAGAAGAGGCCAGATTGAACACAAATCAAACTATTTCTTTCGCTGAAAACGTCCTATTAGATAGGCAAAAGTAAATTCCCCGAGTGCTCTCAGGACAGGAAAGATGGTACAGCACCCAATTTGTTGTTTACTGTCCATTTCTTTCTTTCTTTCTTTCTTTCTTTCTTTTGACAGGTCGAAAAAAAAAGTTCAGGGTCGGCAGAGGAATAAAAAGTGTCGGTCGGGCAACCGTAACTACAGCATTTTTTTCCTAACAAGGATCAATGCGAAAATGAAATTTTAAAATGGGTAAGTTCCAAGGTAAAATCACAAGAAATTTCATTATGTACAATCAGCCAGTACTTGAGTAAAAATGAACATCTCGCTATAAATTGTTTCATAATGAAATATCATGATATACATACCACACGTGGAAATAAGGTTTTCACGTTTTGATACATCTGTATTTCATAAAAGCGATATCTATGCTGCTGGATACCGTGCATCGTGACCCCCCCCCCCCCCCCCCTTGAAATATCCTGTCTGTGACCGGGCCAGCTTGGTGGTGCATCCCCTCTTAACCCGTGGGTTGGAGAACCACGGTGCAGTGTCATCAGGAGAGGTCTGGTGATCCACTTTGCTGTCGTAACCAGATTTCATCCACGCTCCGCTGTATGTGTGTCCTTGCGGACTTTCGCACTGTCTGCAGCATACCGGCTCCACACACTGGGGCACGTCACGGGGGGTGGGTGGGGTGTGTATCAATCAATGGCCTGGTCAGCACTGCAGAGCTGTTGATCTTGGTAGGGCCACTACGATGACTGCTGGGGTCTTGTCTGTGAAGCACAGAGGGCACATCACCGACAGAAGTCGCAATGAGACTAGTGCTGACCAATACAGAAGTACCGCTCACAGATGCGTCGGGAGATCTTCCGCCCTCCAAGGTAGCCAGCTGCTGGGTCGTCATGTATGTCTCCTTTCCTCCTCCTGCATTGCTCACGGCAAAACAGAGAGAAGGAAGTTTCTCCCTTCTTGACCATCTGCTTTCTGTACAGGGCTCCATCCGTCAACTGCAGAGCATCCCACTGGGTCCAGTACGCCTTGATGACTGGGCTGGTGACGGCGACCGCCCTCCATCCACTGGATGATGGGCTGCAAGGTCTGGGTCCTGTTTCTTTGTAGCAGTCAGAGGCGTCCCTTGAGCGGTGATCCGCCTCAAGGCTCCAGAGGGACGGATTCCTCCTCGTCCCAGCCATTCAAATTCGCTACCACCTCGGCCTGGATGGCAGGCATCCCACGATGCCTTACCGTCGAACACTTGTGGCCGTATCGCTGTCGCAGTGTCCGCAGTCGGTGATTCCATCACCTCGGCGCATACAGCTGATCGAATAACGCGTTTTCTCATCGTGTTATATCCTGTATGAACCGTCACTGCTGAGACTCTTTCTCTGTCTCAGGAACCAATTGTTGTGACTTGTCTCTGTCTCAAAGTCCTATCTGTGTGGGGATTCTCATGGTTTGCGCCGGGAAGTTAAAGTCCACAAAATCCGGCAGTCGTTTTCAAAGACTTTATTCACGCAATGGTCGATACGCAGCGATGACAATCAGTAATCAGCATTGCCATGATAACTTCACTCTCCAGACTGGATCATCAGAGGACACACTCGCTGTTGTCTGTGCTCTTACACGTGTCTTCCACTGTCTCTGTCGGGCGCTATTTTCTCACGCATGTTGTCCACGCTCTCACTCTCGGAACTAGATAGCGTAGAGGACTTGATCACTCCTTATGGAGAACCCTCTGCACTCACCTGTCTTCTCGGGCTCTCACCTTTTCTGTCGTGTGCACTCTCTCACCTGCCGCTTCCTCGCTCCTTTTATACCTTTTTTGACAGGTTTTAGAACAATCCAGAACCGAGTACAACACACTCCACTCTCTGGAACTAGTGGAAGCTGCTTGAATGACGTCACGTGACACAGACAAGACAAATCCATCCTGACTACGCTTTGGTCTTGTTCTGCGCCCTGATTGGTTAGATAACACTGCTACTACTGCGTCCTGATTGGTTAGATAACACTGCTACTACTGCGTCCTGATTGGTTAGATAAGACTACTATTGCGGCTAAGTAGGCATAAGCGTTATTAAAACAGGCCTTTAGAGAGGGCTTTCAAATACACTTTTGTGTGTGTAGATGTGTTGAGCAAAA
>JAWQFJ010031050.1:5000-17500 GCA_034096865.1 Theodoxus fluviatilis
GCTCGTACGACATTCCTTGTATCAGATACATGTATCAATTCAACATGTTTGCTCTCACTTAAAATCGCAACCAAACCACATGTGATTCCCAAGATGTATTTTCCACAGGGAAAACAAGCAGGTCCGTGTACAAAAGCAGATAGGCGAGGTGGCAACAAACTTGATGATGGTGGCAGGGACGCATTTCTAAATCATTGCATCTAATGCATATTTGCACCATGGCCTCGAACAGTCATGCAACGGTCGATAAGGATATCGAAAACCGTCGAGCCGTAGCTAATATTGTCACCGCCACGAGGAAAACGAATTAAACATAGAAAGCATTGCAAAGGTCGCAGCAAACTTCGCACTAGCACACCCACGCCGACGCCTACGCACCCATGCAGATCAAGGCGTTTGGAGATTTCCTCGTCTCTGTCTCAAATAAAGCCTTGCCGACCAACACAAGTGGAATAACCTTTGAAAGGGAATGAGAGGAAACGCAAGACAACAGCAGAAAACATCTCCCCTCTGACGTCACAGACGTGGCAGAAACAGGCTCACGAGGTCGAGGATAGCTTCAAAGTCTGCATCTTCAGGGCTGCATGGAGCCAGGGAGGATGTGCCGACACGAGACCGTCACACATCCAAACCTTTCACCCACGGCCTCCAGTCATCAAAAGTCTCGAGTGAATGCGGAGCAAATGAGTGGTCCACACCTCGATCAACATAGTCCCACCAAAGAAGCGCAAGGTTTGCTTTTCCCCAGGATTCGTCCGCGGTGATTCTGAGACTGCAAGACACCGCGCCTCAGGGTGACCAGTGCATGCGGCATGTGTTTAATGTCAGGGGACGCAAATGACCAGAGGGCAACTCAGCCGGCCAAGAAAAGGAGGGAAGGGGGTGGGGTAGAGAAGGAGGGGGCTAGGAGGGCAAAGAGATTGATGTAGCTGCAGGCCAAACTTCCAGGGCGTCGCGTTCGGAGACGGCAGGGACGTCAAAGGGTCGGCTCTCCGTGCAGACACCAAAGGCCAAAGCCAGTCTTGCATTTGCCTTCCCCTCCCGGCACCCCACGCCTCACAAAAAACCCAGTTGAATAAAAGATGAAGCTGCTCCTCTCCCTCACACATCTACCATCCAACGTCCACCTCCCCCTGCATCAATACCAGCGTCCCCTGATCCCACCTCCGCTCCTTCCTCCCTCGCTGCCTCTTCTCCGTTCCAGTCCACCTCCAAACGTCCTTCGTTTTGTCCTCCGTGACGGTGCCTACAGCAAAACCTTGACGGGATGGCGGTGAACAACTGTCCAAACATGTGTTTGACATTTCTCCCTTTTTACAGCTCTCTCCAAAGGACACCAAACACAGGCTGTTTGCAAGGCGCCCACGGCTTCCTAGCCCAAGGAAGCTGAATGACGGCTGAGAACGTCAGTCATAAGAACAAGCAAGGAGGCCAAGGACCTCACGGCGCAGAAGACGGACTGTCTGAGTTGGTGAAGCCTGTGTAATGCAATATTAAATACGCATGCGAAACAGTATCTGCCTGCATAAAAATCTAGATCCAAAGATCCAGAAATGCATCAAATACGAAGGCATTGTAGTATACCACATAATACACTAGCAGAATCTTCTAGGCAAGAAAACACGCACACACACACACACACACACACACACACACACACACACACACACACACAGATTCAAACATTAGCAGAAATTGTCGGGCACAGCTGCACACAGTCGCAAACGGCTCGTACATACATGTATATCAAACATTCATAACACAAGAGTGCAAGCTGCACAAGCGCGCGCGCAAGTACAAACACAAGCGCGCACAAATGCACACGCAATCACAAGCACGTACATACACACACACTCTCACACACACGCGCACACACACACACACACACACACACGCACACGCACACGCACACGCACACACACACCCACACCCACACACACACACACACACACGCGCGCGCGCGCGCGCACACACACACACACACACACACACACACACACACACACACACACACGAGACACACACAGAGTTTTCCCCGTGCCAGCAGGCCTGCAGACCAAAGTCCTGGGCTCTTCCCAAGTAACCGCTGTTCTTCCTGGCCCCAGGCCTGCCCCAGGCTAGTCCCACCCCCACACAAAGGACCTGCCAGGCCGCCGCCAATAGCAATCAACGGAACGAAAAGTGACAAGGACTTCGCATTCATCCCCGATCGATGCAATCAATCAAATGTCTATACTTACCCACCCGCCTGGATGAGTGAGACAGCGGAGCAGTGTTTGTGGATGTAATGCGGGACTGACAGAGCCCCACATAAATAATCGAAAAGCACTCCCTGGTGCTCAGGCCACAGAGAAAGAAGAGGGAGATTCGGGGGAGATCAGAGCGGGGAATGGGCGGCAAGGGAGGCAAGAGGGCAGAAGTTAGCTAACAGAGGGCTACTGGAGGAGCGGTGGGAGAAAGACGGGATAAGAGAGCGATGGCTGAAGGGAAAGGATGGGGTTGGAAGGTAATTTCAATACATGTCAATGTTCTCTGCAAGAATGTAACGGTTGGTATTACGGGTGAAGAGAGGGCGGATTTCAGTGATGGCTGGTAGTGGTCAGCAGGCAGTAGGGAGAGTGGTGGTTTATGAATAGGGGAGAAGAAAGGTGGGACTACAAGTTCGGGTGCGACAGAGAGGAGGCAAGAAATTACGCCAGTGTGAGGACAGAAAAGAAGGGGAGAATGCTGGAAGCAAGGTGATTCTCACTAAGCCGGGTGGGAAAGAAAGAGGTCGTTCGACAGGGGAGTGCGCTGGTGGCGTTGTGTGGGAGTAGTGGAAAGCACCAGGAAGAAAAGCAAGCGAAACCGAAAACTCCACCATGCATTTAAACCAGGATGAGCAAGAAAACGGATACGGCCTACCAACGTATTCACAATGGGGAAAATGCATTCTTTCCTGTTCTTTGTTGTCACCCTTTTTTTCTTCTCGGCAACAGCCGGGTACAGCCCCAATAAAAAGCTACGCGCCTTTCACGCGGCTGGTGCTCAGGGACCAGTTTAACATCGCGTCACCTCCATGTGTGCGCACAAAGGAAGGTGTTGCTGAAGGCCACATTGGAGTCAAACACAATCCCCATCGCCAGCATTGCCCTTTCTCCAGCAAGCAAAGTGGGTTTGCAATTTTTCACAACGAAGCGTGTATCTCCCGCGCGATCGCGCCTTCTCTCGGCACAGCTGCCAAGCCCATGCGTGACACATGGTGGGCACGTACTCTGGTCAATAAAATGCTGACTAGGTTCACTGAAAAGTTATGAGACAAATATTTTCGCATACAGAGCTGAAGCCATATATTATAATGACCATCGGGTGTTAACGATGAATATGTTAAACAAAAATGTCTTGTCGACTTACACTCGAAAGTGTTTAAACTCGTTCGAAACTCGCTTTCTGCATGCATAATTTGCTACACTAAGTCAAAACTGATGTGATAAAGAGACTGCACTTACAGCAGAGCAATGAAAAAACGCTGGTTTCGAAAACAATGGCCTACACAAACTCCTCATAAGTGTGGCTTACTTTCAGTGTCAGACGACAGAGTTGCTTTCAGAAACTGGACATTTCCATCATAGCGGCGTGCCGTCATACTCTCGCTGTCGACTCCTCAGTTTCCTCAGTTTAAAAGTCTCTCTGTTCGCAGTAAACGGAGGTGAACGGCGCATAATGGCATTTCGACTGTCGATGCGGCTCGGTTTGGACTACAATATCGGGTGACTCATAGCTCCCCTGCAAATGGCGACCTGGATGTATGCGTCCCGTCTACCCACCCGGGTGCAGGCTAGTTTGCCTCTTTTTAAAAAAAGCTACCCCAGCCAGCAACTCCCCACTTCCTGTGGCTGCGGGTGCATTCGCCAGTCACCCGCACAGCCGCAATCTCATGAATGGGGCCCAGTCGGCGTCCCAGGTAGGCCGCCAGATGGGTGCTGCGTGCAAACTACACTTCGTCACTTGCCACTCTTGCCTGCGTTGTCAACTTCACAAAGTTAGATCAGCAACGCGTGACCAGCACAACTATTATTTGCACCACAAACTGCAAGCATTTCGCAGATCTGATTTTTTTAAACCATCCGCCGTTCCAAGTGAAGACAAATAATACGTATACGAGATCTTGATCAAATGATACCTTTTCCATGCATCCATATCTTCCATTGTAAATCATTTACACAGTTATTTCACAGCTGGAACTTGCGACACTGGTGAGGCCTGCAGATGGGGTGTTTTCAGACAGGATATGCGCAGTTCGGGTGTGTGCAGGTGACGCGAAATGGCTACCCAGGCTCGACTTATGAACTTCTCAAGGCCGCTGACAGTGATACCTGCCTGGCCTCACTTCCTGTGAGGAAAGCAAATTTTTCAGTCGCCAGCCAACGCATTACGAGAGAGAGAGAGAGAGAGAGAGAGAGAGAGAGAGAGAGAGAGAGAGAGAGAGAGAGAGAGAGAGGGAGGGAGGGAGGAGGGAGGGAGGGAGAGGGAAGGAGAAAGAAGGAGGGAGAGGAAGGGAGAGGGAAGGAGAAAGAGGGAGGGAGAGGGAGGGAGGGAGAGGGAGGGAGAAAGGGGGAGGAGAGAGAGAGAGAGAGAGAGAGAGAGACAGAGAGAGAGACAGAGAGACAGACACACAGACAGACAGACAGAGCGAGACAAAGTGAGAGAGACTAAAATAGAGACAAAGAGAGAGATACACTGAGACAGAGAGAGAGAGAGAGAGCGAGAGAAAGAGAGAGAAAGAGAGAGAGAAAAAGAGAGAGGGGGGGAAGGGAGGGAGGGAGGGAGGGAAGGGAGGGAGGGAAGGAGGGGGAGAGAGAGAGAGAGAGAGAGAGAGAGAGAGAGAGAGAGAGAGAGAGAGAGAGAGAGAGAGAAAGAGAGAGAGAGAAAGAGAGAGAGAGAGAGTGAGAGAGAGTGAGAGAGAGAGTGAGAGAGAGAGAGAGAGAGAGAGAGAGAGAGAGAGAGAGAGAGAGAGAGAGAGAGAGAGAGAGAGAGAGAGAGAACGTAAATGTGGGGAGAAAGGAGGGGTGAGGAGTAGGATAAGCTGTAAATGAGAAGTTAAAAAATAAAACTGCATCAAGCAACCTACTTTGTCAAAGTGGTCGTGATTCCCAGAGACATCAAATTGTTGCTGAGGCACTTTCTTTTCCACCTTTCAATCGTAATGCTTACTTCAAGAACATGAAGCAAAAATGACAAACACAAATCTATCAACCATACATATTCGCAGTTATAAGAAAAGTATTTACGTAGAAGATATAAAGATCTTATGTCCACGTGGCTAATTTTTGACATTGAAATAATGAAAGATTTCCGATAGCACTGTAAAGAAATACCATGTGTAAGCACACAAACTATGAACCGCTCCCTGTCAGTCACTCTGATTCCATGTCCCAGTTCAAAACCTCCCTTAAGACACACCTGTTCCGGTCAATCTTTCCTGGCGAGCAGTGAGGTGCTTCACAAGGCGCCTCTCTTATGTTTCGTGTTTTGTTTATTGCCTGCTATGTTAATTAATTTTATTGTATTTAACTCTTCTTTTATTTCAAATGTACAGTGTGCGAGTGTAGGAATGCTTTGTATGAGTGTGGACTTTTCATTGTAAACGCCATGAGCTTGCCTATTAGGGAAGGTATGTGCGTATAAGTAATCTGTATTATTATTATTATTATTATCATTATTAGTAGTAGTAGTAGTAGTAGTAGTAGTAGTAGTAGTAGTAGTAGTAGTAGTAGTAGTAGTAGTAGTAGTAGTATTATTATTATTATTATTATTGTTATAAGACAGACAAACATTCAATCTCCGTGATAATTGAAAAATCAAACATCGTGAAATGAAATGAAAAGGGACCACATCATACTGTACAGGCAGTGCTTGCATAATTTCACAATTCATCAAGTTCTTCAAACCCCATTCCACGGTGTGGTCAATAAAATGGGAACGAAAATGAGTTTCGACTGAACATTTCAAGACAGATGACAGCAAGAGTGATGAAATTCTAGTCACATCTCGAGGGACTCATAAAATTAATCTCTGCACACGCCGCCGCAAAATTTATGTAAATTCTAGGCAACTACGTGCGATTATCTGACAAATTTCTTCAAATATTAGCAGAGGAAAAGCCCGTAAAAGGACAATTTAACCTCGACCAGCAGACGCATCGCATCGCTCGAGCGGGTCATATTACACTAAGGCTGAATCACGTGACACGGAGGCAGCGGCGGCGGTAGGTAATGCCGTTGTGACATTCGGAGCGTCTGTGGGTAAATGTCTGAGGCCCAGTGTCAGCCTGCCCCAGCCCTGACCCTCTCCCCCTCCAAACCAGCTCCACCCCCACACATCCGGTGACGTTCAGGTGCACGCAGGAAAGGTTCCCGCACTCTAAGCGATCCTTTTTGCTTCATGGACGCTCCAGGAACAAATCCATGCCTTTTCTGGATAAAGATATTTTCGGCTGACTTGTCTATTTCAACTGACTTCATTTCATCGAGGAAGCCATGGAATGGACGACATATCTTAAACGGTCAGGGAAAACTCGCAGATTTTCATATTCTCCATTAAACAGGAACAGACTTGAGCCCACTCGAACTCAATTCGCATGTCTGAAGATGGCGAGGACAGGCTTTAGGTTTCCCATTACATCAACGTCTCTTGAGCGGAAGTTAAGTCAAGCTAGACCAAAGAGACAAGGCTGTGTGGGAGAATCCATAAATGAATGCATAATTGACCATGGGAGTCTCGAGATGGCTCTTTTTATTTTCTCAAGAAGCCTCCTAGTCTTGAAGGGGAGAGAGAGAAAAAATTCTGAATCATCATTCCACGACGAGATAAAATCGGAGAGCAAAAAGCCTTGCTAATGCAATCCTGTAATTCGATAGCGGCGTTTTCTTGGGCACGACGATTATGCCACTCACGCCAGCCAGGGAACAGGGCCCTCACTATTTCCCCATTAGGCGTTCTTTCCGAGCCCAGTTCACCAAAGTTCAACACAGATGATTGGCTTTGTTAGCTCGGAGAAAATGGAGCCAGAAAAACTGAGCGTAGCCATAGGTTCAGTTAAGGTACTCCAAATATTTATCTCCTCAAACGCTTGTGTACATTCCGACAGGTTCAACAAAGAGCCGGGCAAAGCTGCGTGGAGGGCCGGTGAGAGCCAGAGAGCCAGAGAGAGAGAGAGAGACTTCTGCGAACTGGAGCAGGCCAGTTTACCGAGTGCAAGAACAGAGCGCCAGATGGAGAATGGACCGCAACAAGAACATGGGGACGACAGTGGCTCAGCTTCACATATATATATAAGTGCAATGTGGTCAGCCAAGTTACTATCTAGTCACCTGTATTTAAATTTACCGGTATCCAGCCACCGATTTGCTTGGCTCTTTCCTATTAAGGAAAGCACACGTATCGGGTGAAAATAGTCTCAGTTAAAACTAACACTGTACTGGTACAGACTGATAAAGAAGTGTGTAGAGGAGGAGGAGGAGGAGGAGGAGGAGGAGGAGGAGGAGGAGGAGGAGGAGGAGGAGGAGGAGTGAATAGGAGTGAGGAGGAGAAGGAGGAGGAGGAAGAGGAGGAGGAGGAGGAGGAGGAGGAGGAGGAGGAGGAGGAGGAGGAGGAGGAGGACGACGACGACGACGACGACGAGAGGAGGACGAGAAGGACGAGGAGGAGGAGGACGAGGAGGAGGAGGAGGAGGAGGAGGAGGAGGAGGAGGAGGAGGAGGAGGAGGAGGAGGAGGAGGAGGAGGAGGAGGGGTGAGGAGGAGGAGGAGGGGTGAGGAGGAGGAGGGGTGAGGAGGAGGAGGGATGAGGAGGAGGAGTGAGGAGGAGGAGTGAGGGGGAGGAGTGAGGAGGAGTGAGGAGGAGGAGTGAGGAGGAGGAGTGAGGTGGAGCAGTGAGGTGGAGGAGTGAGGAGGAGTGAGGAGGAGGAGGAGGAGTGAAGATAAGGAGGAGGAGTGAAGATAAAGAGGAGGAGGAGGAGGTGTGAATATAAGGAGGAGGAGGAGGAGGAGTGAAGATAAGGAGGAGGAGGAGGAGGAGGCGGCGGAGGACAAGGAGGAGGAGGAGGAGGAGGAGGAGGAGGAGGAGGAGGAGGAGGAGGAGGAGGAGGAGGAGGAGGAGGAGGAGGAGGAGGAGGAGGAGGAGGAGGAGGAGGAGGAGGGAGACATGACTGAAAGAAAGGAAAAGAGAAAACGGAACAGGCAAATGTCGTGACAGAAAAAAGGAAAGACAACAATGGAAGAAGAAACAAATGGGTGGCTGAAAAAATGAAAATAATCATTCAAGGAATATCTGTAGAAACAAGAACGCAACGCAAATGAGACAACACAAGCCCAGTACACGAACTACAAAACACAGCAGACGCAGTGACGGAGCAGTTTAGAAACAAAACCTCGACAAAGACGCAGACGATCTTTGCTCCCTCAGCACTGGTCGACATACAACACATCACCTACGCACGGAAACAACCACGGCAACCTCGACAACAAGTGGACAGAACTCGTTAGTGAAACGTTATCTCTTCAGTCATGAACGTAACAGCCACACCTCGCCTCCAAGCTAGTGCCACGCCTGCTAGCGTGTCAGCAGGTCACATTGTTTCTTTCCATTCTGCAGGGCCGAGGCAGCACTCACAGCAGGTGCAATGGCGCACTCGGGACCTCCCCTGCCTTCAACGCTGCACGCCAAGCAGGAACCCGAGGATCAGCGCCCGAAATACCATGCTAGATGTGCAGCCCTGATTGGCCGCCAGAAGGACGGCGCCGTAATTCGTAGCGACGGGGCTCGAGCACTACAGCGAGAAGACACGGCAGAGCCAGCTAGTGGTTATGAAGTGAGTCACGCATCTCCCAAGAAAGACGACCCACCCCACGAAGACGTCTGGCAAGACCTCTTGATCCCAGTGCACACCATGGGAAAAATCAATCCATGCCAATTCAGTCGTCTTGGGAGCCATGCAAGGCTGTAAAGAACGTTTTTAATTGACCACTGATTTGTTTTGACTACACGTAACGGTTTTGTTGAAATGTTAAACTGTTAAAAGAAAAACAAGAAGGGCAAAGCCCATACGACTCACATGCTTGACCTTGACCTTTATATGACCTTGACCTTCAGGTGACCTTCAAGGTCAAGGTCAAACAACTAAACCTACCAATGACATCATACACAAAGAAATGCTTTACACATTTTCCCTACCAAAATACATGTGATCTTGACCCAAGGTCAAGGTCATCCAAGGTCATGCAACACAAAGCTGTTAATTCAAGACATAGGAAGCACAATGGTGCTTATTGGCACTTTCTACCATGAGATATAGTCACTTTTAGTGGTTCACTACCCCATTTTGGTCACATTTCATAAGGGTCAAAGTGACCTTGACCTTGATGATATGTGACCAAATGTGTCTCATGATGAAAGTATAACATGTGCCCCACATAATTATTAAGTTTGAAACAGTTATCTTCCATAGTTCAGGGTCAAGGTCACTTCAAAATATGTATACAATCCAACTTTGAAGAGCTCCTGTGACCTTGACCTTGAAGCAAGGTCAACCAAACTGGTATCAAAAG
Source organism: Theodoxus fluviatilis (assembly GCA_034096865.1). Lineage (NCBI taxonomy): Eukaryota > Metazoa > Mollusca > Gastropoda > Cycloneritida > Neritidae > Theodoxus > Theodoxus fluviatilis. The sequence continues at coordinate 14,587 of JAWQFJ010031050.1, forward strand.
ATAGGGCTTGCTTTGACCTATATACCACTTGTAGCTAAGGTCGCCATTCTCAATAACGTGGGAGAAAATTGGGAAAATGTGAAAAATGACTGTTTTTGAGACCACATTTATGGCTCCTGTGACCTTGACCTTGAAGCAAGGTCAAGTCACTATGTATGTTTTTTGAGGCCTTGTCATCATACACCATCATGCCACATTTGGTGTTGATAGACTTAATAGTCTCCGAGAAAAATCCAACGTTTAAGTTTTTTACGGACGCCCGGACGCCCGGACGCCCGGACGCCCGGACGCCCGGACGGACGCCCGGACGGACGGACGACACGGCTCAGTACATAGACTCACTTTTGCTTCGCATGTGAGTCAAAAACCCGCTTAGTGAACATTTTTTCTGCATGCCATACCAAAACAAATGAATATTAATGTGACTACTATAGAAAACATTGTCCATTCAGATCATTACATTCTACAGTAACCAAAATGTGACTGTGATATTCCTATTTGAAGATTCTTCATCGCTTATATTACCACTAAAGTCGCATGAAGGCTGTGCGTACCACACAAATTGATAACGCTGTCACGTGATCTTTCACGATATTCAACAACGAAGTGCTCTATGAGTTGGCACTTGTAAATCAACAACTCCAACAAATAAGATAGTAACGGGCTGGTTCATACCGTCATAAACGCGCTTCCTTGACTTGGTCAGGGAACCCTTACCCACTCCTATACTACTATAAACGTTACAAACTCATTTTCCGGAAATAGGGGCTTCTTTTGAAAGGAGCGGAAAAGAAGGTGTGCCGTTCCATGATCAACAACAGTGTCGTGCCTCGTAAATTTATAGCCAAAGTACACGCGTGGGAGTTTCACAGCTGATGAGGTAGTGTCCAATTTTAGCAAAACATTTGTAGGCAGTGTCGGCGGGAGATCATAAGTAGTTTTCAACTGCTAAGAATGACAATGAAATACATTCAAAATCGTGTTCGCTTGAAATAGACGTTGATACAAGTAACTTCATTTTCAAGAGTATATACATGGAAAACTCAAAAGCATTCATCGTAAAAGTAAAGGGCAGGTACGTTTTCCATCACCATGTTGTTGGCTTCGCAAAACATGCTCGCGGTTACATGTCTTCTCTAATAGGAACAGAATGTGCAGGTTTGCTGACAATTCACTGAGCTGCGGGTTTTCCCCTATTGAAAGTAATTCGTCGCATTTACCTGACTTGAATGTGATGTTTCCACTTTTTTTCCTCTCGATTCAAGCTGTACTTATTTTATTAAAAACAGATGGATCATATTAAGCTTTAAGTTTAAACATCAGTCATAAGCAAAGAGCCTTGTTTCCTCATCTCCGGCCACCCCTAAACACACCTATACCCACCACTATTCCCGGTTTATTCCCACTCAGTGCATGCCACTTTCCCAAGCCTCCCCCCACCCATGACCACCCACATCAGCACTGGCCTGAGCTTTGGAGGGGCCTTCATTGCGACAGCCAGTGGTCCGTGCGAGGTGGCCTCCTGATAAGCGTCACTGCTCACCACAAACCGCCTGCCGTTGTACACGTACGGAAAAATGTCATGGACACCACTACATATGTTGAGTGGCTGTGTTAGATGACCACAGCCAGCCTGGAAACGGGGCGGTCAATGTGAAATAAAAGCATGGAACGAGCTGCGTTTTATCATGACATTTCCTAAACTTAGTAGAGATGCTTATGCATGATGCTTGTTTTGTTTGATCTGCATGTACACGAGTGCAAGCTACTAGACTCGCGAATATCGCACAGTCTCACAACAGTTTCACATGCACACACAGATGCATATCTCTTTCTGACCCTGTATCTTGTCGATGCGGGAATAAATAGGCTATCGAGTTGTTTGTCAGTGGTTGACTGTAAGATTCTACATATCATACAAAAGCCTGATGAAAGGGAAGGATGAAAAAAATCCCCAACCTTGTGGTTACAGAGGAAGTAGAGAATGAGAGGGTCGAGGTCGTTTGAGAGTGGATGTATTATCCCAGGGAGATGCGCTAGATGTGGGGCAGATAAGGAGCATTCCATGGCAGGACGAGAGAAAAGATGATGGGAGCGACGTAACAAGGCCACAGCAGGGGGGAGGGAGGGAGGGAGCAGGGAGACGTGGGCGGGATGTTTGAAGGTGAGGGCGGGGATTGGAGGTGGATGAGGTCCACAAGGTAGTAGTTTGTGGGGAGGCACGGAAGATGGCGACACTGTAGCATTAAATTGCAGGGAGGTCCACAGCGGCTTAAGGAGCGCCAATCCAGCAAGACTCAATGGAAGGTCATCTTGGTTGCCTGACATCCGGGCATTCAGTCCACGCTGGTTTGACACTGGCACTTCTCTAGCTTTCATGATCAGTCAGTCATTCAGGACAGGAACGTGTCGACCCTAACTCACCCACCCACACCCCCGTCACCTCCACAAACTTGTCCCACGCTTTCCTTCGTCTCCTCTCCAAACTACTTTCCCTCCTTTCTCTTCTTCCTCCATCCTCACCCCTATCCCCTCCCTGAACATGTCATACCTCTCTGTGACTCAAATTGAAACTCAATGTAGACACATCCTAGGGCTGCCAATACTGTGCTCGCTGGCATGGCAGTATTGCATCTAGGCTCAAACAACTGGTACAGTGGAGTGTGGAGGCACCCGGAAAGCCCACTGTTTAGAAAAATCCACAATTGTGACAGCGCATGAGAAACAAAGCTAAAGTACGAAAAACAGTTTTCGAGAAAACGCTGAGTAAAGTTTTCAGTATAGTACGTCACGTATATATATTTTCCTGATATCTACGTCACTGTAAACTAATGAACGAATAACATTTCTGTCTCATGACTTTTTTTTTAATATGCATGAATTATTTTAAATAAATTGCTTACAATATCTCATG
>JAWQFJ010031050.1:25000-40000 GCA_034096865.1 Theodoxus fluviatilis
TGTTTCCGAAGGATTAAGACCTTGCTCAGTACGCGGGACTCCAAAGCCATGCTTTTGCAACGCACAGCCAGATGAAAAGGATCGCCTCCAGCCAAGAAACCAGTTATCAAAATGCCAGCCTCCAACACCTAATGTCCCTTAATCACTACATCTCCGGTTACGTGTGCACCTGGTGGACCGAAAACTGCGCGAGTATATATATATATAAATGGCAAAACCTGCTGAAAGCAAGCATGGGGCTGCAGTCACGGCTGCTGTAAAACGCTCCAAGCAAAGAGGAACAGCTACGGCATAGCAAGAGATAACGGAAAATGGTGCTTATCACAGCCACTGACACTGAGCCCCAAATTTCTGTGAAATTTGGTCATGTAAAGATAAGAAGTTGGGGGGTGGGGGGGGGGGGGGGGGGGGACCGGTTTAAACAGTTAGCGCTCCAATGTACATGTATATAGTTTCGTGTGTGTCTGTCTGCCTGCCTGTTCATTCGCCTGCCGGCCTGTCTGTTTGTCTGTCTGTCTGCCTGCCTGCCTGTCTGCCTGTCTGTCTGTCTGTTAGGCTTTCGGTGCGTGTGTGTTTTAATTTGCGTCTGTTCATCTTCGTCCATCCATCCATCCATCCATCCATCCATCCATCCATCCATCCATCCATCCATCCATCTCTCCATCCATCCATCCATCACTCCAAAGGAATCACACACACACACATATACACTCACACATACACGCACGCACGCACACACAAACACACAATGCATGCACACCTGTTTCTGATTCATATTGTACATGTGTATTTCATGTCTCACCATCTCACCTTTCCCCAAGGCCGACATAACTTTAATCAGGCTCACACCTGCAAGGTGGTTGCAAGAACGAGGCGTGCAGCACGGGGCGGTTAAACCAGGCAACAAGGCAAGGGAAACTGCATGCTCTACCATCGGTCTGACAGGCAGCTACAGAAGCAGCAGCAGCAGCTGAAGATGCAACCCACTTCTATTTTCATTATGAATGTCCACATCACTCTCGAGTGAAACCAGCAGACTTACAAACTACAGTAGTCGCCACTCGCAGCCGACCGATTCTGTGCATGCAAGAGTACATGAAACTTGATGACTTGCATGAAATTAATTCACGGAACTGCAATGTAATGGTATTAACACCTTGCATTAGTATGTGACTGAATTCACGCCTGGAACAGCTAACGTATCTTCAAACCTTTCCAATCAAAGCATCAACTATAATTATTCATTTATATCAAATGCTTACAACAGTGACTAAACTCTTCTAAACTACTCTTTTCCCAAATGTTTCTAGTAGGCTTTCACTCTGGTTACACACTTCCCGATTACATTATATCATGCAAACAGCACGTACACTATCATGCAAGCTGCACGTACACTATCACGCAACTTGCAAAAATGATCTGCAGAAGTGGCTAGCTACACTACTGCTATATATTACACAACTACATGAAATCATGTTTCAGAACTCGAAGCGGCGGTCACCCGGGCCCATTGCTGGGAATACATAGCGAGCCACGGGTAGCAGGCCTGTGCTTTGCAACCCTCAGTGGCTCTACCCTCGCTTGCTCGCTTTCAACCTGAAAGCCATTGGCCTCCATTCCGGATTTGGAAACCTTGATTAAGCTGCTTTTGACCGCAGGAGAACTATCGTCTGGTGCGGGCTGAATCATGAATGAATGGCCTTGAGCGAACTCGCAGAGTTAGCGGGAAATATTCAACATCTGCCTCCAGTTTGGCCCCAGGTTGAGGAGAGACTGAAAGCGTGTCTGCGAGCTCCACGTCCAATAAGTATCTCCAGACGGGGCTTTTGAGTCACGAGTTCGATCGTGACTGGTAAGAGAAAGCAACCTTGATTAGGGGGCTCAAAATTCAACGTGCTTCGTTCCCTCCTTTTTAGGAATTACAAGAAAGTACAGACGAACATCGATATTCGAAATCTATGAAAGAGACACTTGGAAACAGCCTCTGCCTGTGGCCAAAAAAAAAGCAAAAGCAACCATGCATAGTAGGCGATGGAGGTGGTTTACACAAGATATTTACATAATTATGCACACGCAAAACTCCACCCACACTGATATTCAGGCTGCCAGTGCTGAATCCCTGACTCCATCACTCTCTAGTTCATTAACACAATGACATTTCTTCAAGCACGAGTGACTTCTGCCAGTCACAGGCACCGGCCGCCAATTACAGCGTCCAGCAGACAGACCTTGCGACGCCATGCTGGTCGTGTCTGTTCAGACACCTTATCTAAATATTAGAAATAGCGGGGCAGCCCACAGACTGCATGCTGAGCAGCCTACCATTGCAGACGACAAAAGCCACAGTAGTAAAAACTGCAACCCAGCAGTAGCGTTAGAGCAGGAATTTCAGAATCTGACTAAAGCAGAAGGCATACACAGTATTATCATCCCAGAGTTACAGCAAAAGAGGAATACGCAATGTAAACACTACAAATGCCAAATGCTGAGGCAGACAACAATGAATTAATAAACACTGCAGGAGCAACAGACGGCAGTCGCTCGACAAGTACTGCAGTCACCTTACACTTCAGTAAGCAGGAACTACACTGCAATGGGTGAGGACGTTAACAGTTCAACAATTAAGCAGGCAAAGACGTTGTCTGTTCAACACTCCAGTTGGCAAGGAGTTCAATAGCCCGACACTTAAGCAGACGAAGACTTCAATAGTACAGCACTGCAGTAAGGACTGTCATCAACAATCTTATATTGAAGTAGGCAAAGCCTTCAACTTAAATAGCCTGACACTGCATACAAGTAGAGCAAGCACAACGACAGAACACCACTGCAGATGACCCCTTGTTTCACAGCCAAATGCAACAGCAGGCAGGGACTTCAAGGGACCAGCACTGCAACAGGCATGGACTTCGAGAGTTCGACGCAACAACAGGCGAAGACTCCAAGAGATGTTTAATGCAAAAGGCAAATACTTGCCCCGGCTCGCAGAACTTCAGAAGCAAGGTCCAGAAGCTGCAAGCACTCAGCGTTTGCCTCCAACACTCCCCTCCCAGCCCTCCAGCTGATTGCAGGTGATCCTTCCTCGATACCCAGCCGCGCCCCGCCCGTCCAGAGATAAAAGTGCCGCTCAGTCGCTTGCCTACCAAGAATAGAGCGCCTATCAGCGGAACGCCACCATCCTCATTCCTGGAGGGGGTCGGAGGTGGCGCCAAGGGTTCACCATCACCTTCAGATCAAAGAGGAAGGAAGCATCCATTCCTCCTGCCCCAACTTCTTACCCACCTCGTCCCAAAACCCCCAATCTTGAGACCCCCCTCTCCATCTCCTCCACACACCCCGCCTCCTCCACCTCAACATATTCCCAGCCCCTGCTCTTACTGCGGAGGGATTTTTTCCCCACAATGCTTTCTTATACGCAACCCCCAAAAAATTCGGCTGGGGATTGAGCGGTAGGCAGACGCCAAAGTGACGTGGATATGGAATTGTGTGTGTGTGTGTGTGTGTGTGTGTGTGTGTGTGTGTGTGTGTGTGTGTGTGTGTGTGTGAGGTATGCGAGGGAGGGGGGGGGGGGGGGGGGGGGGGGCACATACTCGCTGCGACTCGAGAGGAATGACCTTCAGGGCAGTCCACTGATGTCATGTTCCAGAGGTGGATGGGTTGGAGGTTGTGTGACTGAAGTGTATGCCCCTTAATCAATGATGCCATTTTTAGTCTCTCAGGTTGGGGGCAGAAGTATGTCGTGTGCAATAAGAGACAGCGCTGCTTGCTAAATGCGCCTCATTCTTACGTCACCACCACCCCGAGCAGGCCATTCTGGTCCTAACTGGAGCAAAATGTATCTCGTCTCACCATTTTTCAAGGACTGAAGCGTTCCAAGGTAAACATTTTAGCAGCCTTGAGACACGTTGAAAAGGACGCTTAGTTTGAGAGACACACTTCATTCCTGTATCCACCACCTGTGCTATAATTACACTCGTACATGTACACTCCACAGGCAGCTGAATATATCAGTAAGCCAGTGGTAATCGCTTCGTCCATCAGGAACAGGGAATACTCCGAGCTATTGTTAACTACTAGGTTGGGTGCTTCTTCTTTTTCTTCTTCTTTAAATAAAAAAGGAACCCCCATCACACACCTTCAGACAAGGAGCCTCATTGTCTCAGACTCAAGGCCGCAGGCACGTGCAGATGATTGGGGCGAACATTGACAGACAGGCAGCTATCTGGAAACGTCTCCTGTGGCCTCGATCTGCCCTCCATGCCCCTCCATCCTTTCAACCCGCAAAGCGTAGACCACCTCTCCCCGCCCTATCGCCTATCGCGTTCTGACGTGCCAAGGGCGTTTGCTGTTGCTAGCTGGAGCCTGGGCAGTTGGGGGAACATGCCTCTTGGGGCAGAGACAGCATGTTCCTTTGAAAACCGGATCATCCCACCTGCATTCCCTCAGAGCAAAGTAAACCCAAGTCAGTCTGGGAGCCGGGCAAGAGCGGGAAGCAGTTTTCCAGAGTTAATTCGCCCTCAAGGTGGGGACCTCTGCCCGAGCTTGCCAACATCAGCGGCGCGGCCAAACCAAATACTGCTGCAGAAGGCGAGAGGGAGAGAAAGCGGCGCAGCGTGAGTGAGTTATCCCCTTCTGTATCTTACCCCAGTCCCGTAGTGGATAAAAGAAAGGCGGTGCGTTTGTTTTCCTGCGCAGACTCATTTTGCTTTGATGGCGAACTCGGTCAGGCAACACCGAGATACACCTCGCCGATGGAGAAATTATTTATTTCGCCTGTCATATATCACGACCTGTACCAGGGGTCACGTAACCAATACGCTATCGAAAGGCACTTTCTCTGCAGCTTTTAGCTCGAGGCGCGGGAAGTCTATCATCGAGGCGAGATTACCTGCATGGAGCAGTCACAAATAAACTGTACACAGTCACCGATGGAGTTAGTCAACCGCGAAGTAATTCGGGAGATCTATCGCTAGCCGTGGCCCAGGGCTAGACAAAAGATATTGATATCAGATCACACGGATTGCACACCCAGGTTCATTCAGTGCTTTGCTACCTTTTCAGCCTTGGGATCTGGCGCGTAGAGTCAAGCAGGTGGATTCATGGCCAGATAAACGTTCGCAGCATTCTGTGCACAGGGTACGGGTGCAACAGAAATGTGACTGGCTCTTAGAACCACAGACTGCCCTTCCTTTCTGTACTATTGAGGTCCGAATAATGCTACTCGGCAGGATGTTCAAAGTCACACTAGAAAAGTTTCTTTTTATTGGTAACCGATTTCATTCGAGCAGAAGTGGGTGCGCGCTGCCTGATCTACTCAGCCTACGGAAATAGCTTTGATGACATCATGCTTCACTATTCAACTCTTGTCTCTCTCAAACGAAACAATCGTGAATGATCATGAATATATTGTTCGAGTTCTTCATATAACTACTACTTTGTCTGCAAGTGATACCGTTACATATTTCCTGATCCAGTAAACGCGAAAATGGATTAAAAGGCATGCACAAAAACAACTGACCACTAAATACAATCTTCTGCGTCACTTTGTCTCTATGGCAACTGATGGATGGCATCACGTTTACAGAGACCACCTGACGCTGTTAACGTTTTGTCCTCTTCACGCTATAACGCCTCGTCCAGAACTTCACGGCTGTGAAGTCGAGACTGCTTGCACCTCTTCACAAATTCACACGGAAGCAGCTGCCACAATGCCGACATTTCATCAAGTTAAGACCCGAGTTACCCACAAGATTTCCCTCCCCTGTCCCCGGCAATCTCATTCCAAGAGCTTCACGGTTACACGCGAAGACACCAAAGTTCCTTTCCCATGGGAAGGAGCGTCAACAATCTAATCCTTCGTGACAAACACATCTATTCGGGTCAGGCCTTATTGTAGGTGACTGGACACATCGCCATAGACAACGACGAGGCGCAAAGGCTACAGCGAGATTCCTCAAGCTGGGAGCTCATCAGCCCTGACCGGAAGTAAGGCACAATCAGCCTGGACAAGGTATCACAGCCTACGTGCTTGGGTGCGGCGCGGAAGAAAGCATTCCGGACAGATCAGCACTCCTGGAGCGCGGCGGTCGGTCAGACGTCCAAGCCAGCGCGGTTGACCATTGGTCTTTGGCAAGGCCATGGGTCAACAAGAGACCGACAGGCCCTGCCACCGTGCCAGACGTTCCCTTGTCGGATCCCACCACAACGAACATGTATTTGTTCAAGCTAGAAAGTCTCCAGGACATTGCCTACGTGTATCATTACACGATTCCACACCAGCCGTTCATCCAGCTGTCAGCCTCTCGAATGAATCGTTGGGTTTGCTTGAAATGCACTGCGGCTATTCTAGACGACTAATCATGGCCACGTGACAGTTCAAATGCGTAACGTGGATGTCAACAAAGCATAATAATCATCCTTTTGAACGCGACTTAATTGGGTTGATGAATTGAAAGAACCCGCTGCATGATCCGTTTACATTCCTCTTACAGTCAGCGGAGAAGAATATGAGCCCAAATACACATCACGTCACCCACTCCACCATCCCATGCGGCAATACATATTTACATGCACACTGCCATACTGTGTGGCATGTAGAATGGCATGCTGACCCTTACAAAACAAATCCAGACTAATGACAGCCTCATAAGATTTCCACCTCCAGATTACTGGCGGAAAGTCTCCAGTTCGAAAAAGACTCTCCAGCCCCTCTGTCATGGCAATGCAGAGACAATGCAACCACGGAGTTTTTGGAGAACTAAGAAGCCCAAATTATTAGATCATGTGTAGCGACCAACCAAAACTAAGTCCGAAGACTATAGTTGTTCATAGGACGTATAACATTTCCAAGTGAATGAGGAAAGACAACAGTGAGAGTAGAGGGATGATTGATGTGCCGTGCCCTAATCCGAAAGGATGCCGGGCGAGAGGTATAGTTACGAATAATCGGAATACTTTCAACGAGAGCTAGGCATGCGTGCAGCCGCGTCGTTCCTCCAATATCCGTTGCCATCCTTCGCTTTCACGCCCGCTGCTCCACAAGCATCCCCGACTGCAGCCTGGTCGGCTTGGTGATGAACAGCCCTTGCAGTCATCACGACAAGATAACAGCGTTACATAAGTCTTCATACTTGGGGCTGCAGACAAGCTCGTCTGGGGCTGGTTTCCACTAAATGGATGTGACCACGCGTGACCAATCGCTATAGGAAGTTTGAGGCCTTGTCCAGACGGCGAGGGGGACAGCACTTTCTCGACCTCAGTGTGCATTCCGTCCGGATTGTCTCCCTTTGGTGCCAGCCACAGAACTGGAAGCGTTGACCACCAGAGCGGCGCTGATGCTCGAGAGGTTCGTCTTGCATGGCTCAACCCGGAATCCTGTTCATTACAGATAGCCCGTGTTTGCCCACTGCGCGTCTCGACCGCGCACTTCCGGTATCCTTGATGCGACTCACAATGACGGCTTCATCCCCAAGAGCAGTATTCCCGTCATGCATCCTGCTGACTGAAGCACTTCCGCCTACCTCCACACTTCGTCAGTGATACACATGCCTGCGATTTGAGCTGTCACGAAATGGGGCAAAAGCTCTCGTTGCTCTCGCGCTCTTCAAGCTATGTGACCTGGTAAACATGAGCATCAGCTTTCTATTGCTCACTTTAAAATATAGGTCGCTGTATCCACTAATAGACCCCGAAGCAAAAATGTTTCAGGTTTGAAAAGAAAAACCTTATCGGAATATGAAGTGTTGAGCAGCATCATAATAGCACTATTATGATCCTGCTCAATTCAAGGACAACTGACAAGACGTTTTACGTTATTGAAAAGTCGTTGATTTCCTCAATGGAATTTAAAGCCTAGCATCTCTAAGTAAATAGACGCTCTTCAACGGACGGGAAGTTTCACATAGGATACGTTTCAAGGACCAGCAGCTTCCGGCCCGTGACGAATCCAATTCTTGAGATAGTTAAGTAACTTTATGGCGGCGATAATTTTACACCTATCACATTAATCATCTGTCTTTTTCAAGATCGAGGGCGATTTCTCTGGCTATAAAATTAAACGACCTCCTCCTCAGCCCCTTCCATTACCTTTGAACTCTTTGTAGACGTAGCGGGAGCAGCAAGGCTGGGGGCAGTCCAACCCACCTCACAACCACGCTGGCCCGATGTAGTGAACTGACGGGTCCTCGTCACGTAATGCTGACATCAGGTATTTCTGGAAAACCCTCTTGTCCCTTGTTCCGCCGATCTAGCACGTCTCCTCTCAGCACTACAGGGTTATAATAAGACGCTCTCTCTGGGATTGGGGTCGGAAGATTATGTAAATAGAACACGCGGGCAACGTGAAGAGAAGACAGGAAAACAAAAAGTAGACGAGGAGGGGCTTTTGACTTGAAGGATGAGGTCAAGTGGAGGGAAAAAGTTACTCCTGAAGTAAGGAAGTACGACTCTACCGTTCTCAGACACCACAACAGGGGAAACACAAGCCGGTGACGAGAATGGAATAGAAGATTACGGAGGGTGTAAGGTGGAAAGAAGGGAAGGGGTGGGGGAGGAAAGGAGGGAGGAGGGGAGGGAGGAGGGGAGGGAGTAGGGGAGGGAGGAGGGGAGGGGGAGCAATGGGTGAAAACGGAATGAAAAGTTTAAATTGACAAAAGCGAGAATCCATGATGGAAACAAAGGTCATCTTGTCACGAGGAATGGGGAATTACTCCGCAATATGGAAGCACGCCTGATAACGAAAGGCCAGCACGTATAATCCGAAGTGGCAGGAAGACAGGGAGGGCGACCTCTCTTCACACCCATGGCACGGCAAGCCAAGTGCAAGACTAGTAGGCCAGATGCCCCACATTAAAGAAGTCAATGGGACATGCGTCCTGTGACAGCATAGCCTGAATCCAGGCAGATGGCAACTCCAGCAGATGGTGGACGCACGCACCACTGAATCTTCAATGCCCTCAGCAGTGTTTTCATGAGCCGTGCAGTACTCAGAGTATTACTTTGAACTGTGTAACCCTGGATGACGGATCAAAGCTAGATAGTTCACTTAAAAGAGCATTAAATATTAGAACAGCCTGTAATCACGGGGTCTTCTGTGTACTTCACCAATACCTCGTGCAATATGAATTTATTCAAAATAAGGACATCGCGCTCAAATAAACCGGGCAGCAGCCTAAGCCACCCTTTGTACCAATGTAGCTTCTATGGTGAGGAACAAGATTTTCGCTCAGCCCAACCAAGGTAGCGGAGGTTGAACCTGCTTGATGTGAAACCAGCATGATACAGACAATTATAAGTGTCTCCGTTTCACCCATATCCCACTCCCAAATATGTATCCCTCTCCACACCCATCTCAATAACCCCATCCCCCACCCTTCCCCAACCCACACACACCAAACCCATCAAGTAAGCCATCCTATTTCTCGAACTACCCCCTCCCTTTCTAGCTCATATCAGTCGTCTATATAGCCACCCCCAGCAGGGTACGAGAGTGACCGCACTGTGTGGCCCAGAGAGGGCAGACCTGACTGGCGCCTGCTGGGACTACACGGGTCCTCTGCATTTCACAGCAGAGGCGATCATTAGCGTGCAGATAAAGGCTTCCCGCCACAGTTCGCTGGGATCCAAGGACACGACACACTGAATTAGAGTTCAAATGGCTGTCCGCACACACACGCGCGTGCTCCTTCACACGCATCATAAAACACACGCATACTGTGCCAGCACACACTGATTTACAACCATGAGAGTGCATGTCCACGAAGACACAAACAAAAACACACGCACGCACGCACAAACCCATACATACACGCGCAAGCACGCACAAACACATACACACATGCATGCATGCAAGCAAAAACACACATATGTACACACAGATACGAGCACGCGCCCGCACGAACACTTAACATGCGCGCAAAAAAGTAAACACTGACACACGTAGAATGACAGCAATACAGAACAATATTTTAAGGAAAACTGAGCTACATCTAACGTCTACTACGCCGAAGTTTTGACTTCGCGTAAGTTATTTGGGGGGTTGCCAAGTGTCACTAGTTCGAATTTGAAAAAAGTGTGTTTGTTTGCGACTTACACCCTTTGTCTGGGTCTCAAACCGCTTTACACTTTACCCCCTGATCACTGGGCATCTTGATCAATCCTCACTGGTCCCTCACGACAAACATAGTGACAGACATTTAAGACGCACACAGTGCAGGTACCAGCACCAACTCCGCTCCCTGGGGAGTATTCCAACCCGATGCTGGCGCTTGGCCGCATACAAGGGTTAATTGCACTACATTTTTGCCAATATTGCCCTCACAGGTACCCGGTTTTACTCCTGGGTGGGGAGAAGCAATGCAAGTTAAGCATCCTGCTCAAGGATGCAACTCAGGAAACCTCGCAGCTTCGAACGCCGTACCCACTGGCCGCAATCGACTGTAGGTCCAGCGCGCTAACCACTCGGCCACAGAGCCTCATAAGTCACCGATCGCGTTCTTCGATGTTTGATACACACTTGGGCGAAATAGACAGGGAAGCTGCGCTCTGTGAGGTCTTATAAGATCGCTCATTCGTTTGGAAGTCGCGAAAATCTAGGCTTTCATTTTACCCTACTAAGGCCAGTTCGTATGGAACAGTCTCCGAAAACAAGTTTGCCAAGACCTACTCGGTCTTAGTTCAAGAATACACCTTTACGCATGAGTCTCTTGACGTGTGCCGCTATAAAACATAACCACGAAAAACCCAGTGCCCATTCAAACAGTCGCACGCACACTAAGTGATTGGGAGTGACTGATGTTGTGTATAGTGAGATCTAGAGGGCTGTAGTCGTACAAAAATAGAGGATGGGCTTTTTGTCTGATCTTTTTGTGTTGTGAATGATGAAATGGTCTAAACGTAGGTGTGACGTCATCACGTAGAGGGATGGCGGGAATGCGTGCAAGAGGCGAAGAGAGAGAGAGAGAGAGAGAGAGAGAGAGAGAGAGAGAGAGAGAGAGAGAGAGAGAGAGAGAGAGAGAGAGAGAGAGAGAGAGAGAGAGAGAGAGAGAGAGAGAGAGAGAGAGAGAGAGAGAGAGAGAGAGAGAGAGAGAGAGAGAGAGAGAGAGAGAGAGAGAGAAAGAGAGAGAAAGAGAGAGAGAAAGAGAGAGAAAGAGAGAGAGAAAGAGAGATAAATAAAGGATAGACAGACAGACAGACAGACAGACAGACAGACAGACAGACAGACAGACAGACAGACAGACAGACGGACAGTCAGATAGACAGACAGACAGACAGACAGACAGACAGACAGACAGACAGACAGACAGACAGACAGACAGACAGACAGACAGACGGACGGACGGACGGACGGACGGACGGATGGACGGACGGACGGATGGACGAACGGACAGACAGGTGGGCGCGCGGCGGTCAGGCAGGCAGGCAGGCAGAGTGGGAGCGAGAGAGAGGTAGAAACAGATGAATAAAGAATGGAAAGGGGCAGGTTGGCGAAAGAAATGAAGCAAGAATCTTCAGGCAATGCGGAAAGACGAGTTTGTAAGAGATAAGTGAAGATGACAAAGTCTATATACAAAGGGAAACAATGAAAAAAAGCAATGACAGAGAGGTTGAGTACACAGACTGTTTCTACACGCAGCCTCTGATTACGTGTCAACTTCAGCCAAGAACATTCCTCCACCAACAACAGACGCTTATTCCCGACGAAAACTCGATTGCAGAAAGCCACTTTCGCGCGCGGAAAAGCTCCTTGTCACATTGAGGAGCGCAGCCATCAAAGCAGAGCAGACAGTCCTCAGTGAAGCCTGCAGTCTACCAAGTGCGAAACTCGCGTTCCCAAAGGGCCGTGTTACAGCAAGAGGCAGACAGCGTCGATGGAAGTTGGCGCCTCCAGTCAGTCTGCAGAAAAGGGCAGTCTTGTAGTCTTCTGCCTGCCTTCTGTCTCCTCTCTCTGGGGAACAACACCTCTCTCTCTCTCTCTCTCTCTCTCTCTCTCTCTCTCTCTCTCTCTCTCTCTCTCTCTCTCTCTCTCTCTCTCTCTCTCTCTCTCTCTCTCCCTCTCTCCTCTCCTCCTCCTCCTCCTCCTCCTCCTCCTCCTTCTTCTTCTTCTTCTTCTTCTTCTTCTTCTTCTTCTTCTTCTTCTTCTTCTTCTTCTTCTTCTTCATCTTCTTCTTCTTCTTCACCATCACAAACATCACTACCACTACCACCATCATCATTTACCACCACCACCACCATCATCATCATCATCATCATCATCATCATCATCATCATCATCATCATCATCATCATCATCATCATCATCATCATCATTGCGTGTAAAAAGTTTCGATGCCACTTTCCGTGAAAATTCTAACCTGAACATGCTGTCAGACGCTCCATCCGCAAGTCACTTTATGAATACATGTATTCACATTACCCATCATCTCCCAATGTCACCCTACCGGAAAACTAAATTTCTTCACTTTCTCTGATTCCGATCTCCTTCCAACATCCCACACCCACAATCCCCGTCTACAGGGACAGCGAAGAGACGTGGACGACAGAACAACGTACGTGTGACGTCATGAAAAGGTAATTGGTTGACTGGTCGAAGGCTAGGAAGGAAACATTTGTTACGACCGCTAGATGTCGCCATCTCTGTCTGTACAATTCCCTGTACGTGTGCATGCAGAAAAAAGTTAAATATGATTTGGTTTCTGTGTGGTTCAAGGCGATAAACTGAGGTGATAAACGGAGGTGTGGTAGCGTGTGTGAAAAAAGAAAAAAGCTGGGTTGTGTTAATATTTTTTCTCACTTAACAACACGGAGACAGTGTATGTGAAAAAGTGAATGGTTGAGTGGGTCTGTATCGCTTTCGATTAACGAAGATGGCAAATTCTGCATTGCGTGTTCCCTAATTAAGCTGTCGCGAGTCACAAAACAAGTCTACTTTCTATGAGAGATGAGCTAACAAGGAGTACAAACGGTTTGGAAGAATGCGAGACGGCGAGATGGGGGGGGGGGGGGGGGGGAGGAGACAGAGAGAGAGAGAGAGAGAGAGAGAGAGAGAGAGAGAGAGAGAGAGAGAGAGAGAGAGAGGGGGAGAGAGGGAGACAGAGACAGAGAGAAAGAGAGAGAGACACAGAGAGACACAGAGACAGACAGACAGACAGACAGACAGACAGACAGACAGACAGACAGACAGACAGACAGACAGACAGACAGACAGACAGACAGACAGACAGGCAGAGGCGCATACACACACACACACACACACACACACACACACACACACACACACACACACACACACACACACGCATCCAGAAACTCACGCACAGGCAGGACAAGACAAGTGAATGAATGGATGAATAAATGAATGAATGAATAATGAACAAACGAATAAACGAATGAATGAATGAAAGGATTTACGGCTAATCAGCCTATATAAGCTATGTAAGGCTATTCATCACGAAAAATCCATAGCGTTTGTTGACAGGCGAGGAAAAGACGAACACAGCCACAGTGAGGGAAGAGTGCGAGGAAGGAGCGAGGGAAACACAGGGACAGTAGGACTGCAGTACACAGCGTGCTAACTCGGGCTGCAGGCGACCAGGTACGACCTTGGTGTGTAGACACACTTCCCGCCACTGATACCCACTGGCACAGAGCTGCTGAGCCAAGAAGTAAACTAACAAAATCAGGAGATAGGTCAGAAGGGGGAGAGCGGGCAGGGGATTAGAGGGGAAAAGGGAAAGGAGAAAGAGAGCCCGAGGAAAAGAGTAAGAGAAAAGAGAGTGAAAGTGAAGGGGAGGGTTGGAGGAATAAGACCATTTTACTTTTCATCCCCGGGATGGAAGAGATATTGCGAGACGGAACATCATGCATGACTATGTCAAGGCAGACACCAGAAATACATCATCACGGCAGACTAATAGACAAACTGAGAGACAGACAGGCAGAGACAGAGAGACAGACAGACAGACAGACAGACATACAGACAGACAGACAGACAGACAGACAGACAGACAGACAGACAGACAGACAGACAGACAGACAGACAGACAGACAGACAGACAGACAGACAGACAGACAGACAGACAGACAGACAGACAAAGAGGGCAAGAAGGCACACACACACACACACACACACACACATACACACACACACACACATACACACACACACACACACATACACACACGCACACGCACAAACACGCACAGAGGGCCACTCCCTAAGGCTTACTGCCGATGACACATGATGCAAAATGGGGACGGGGGGGGGGGGGGGGGGGGGGGGGGGGGGGGGGGGGGGGAGAGGGAAGTACCTGTACCTGCAACTCCAGCCCTTACCAAACACAGCACACCTGCATCGGGCTGTCAGATCTGGCAACATGCTGTCAAAACCTGAGTATCTTCGCTTTGTGCAGATCTCTCAACGTGAAAATTACGTACAAGTCACATCTGGAAATCACTCAAGTATGATAGTTCGGGAAGAAAATATCCCATTGAATTGCCTGTGGGTATGAGGTGACGGAAAGAGAAAAAAAATGAATACATGTATACCATCTTTTCATTTATAAATGCCAAAATGCAATCGCACTCGAGTTAGATTAGAGACATACCTGCGTCGCCTGCTTTGGCTTCACAAGATGTATCTGCCTTTCATGTTATATGAGTATCTAAGCTTCGATACCTAGAGAGATTAGCCCCCCCCCCTCTCTCTCTCTCTCTCTCTCTCTCTCTCTCTCTCTCTCTCTCTCTCTCTCTCTCTCTCTCTCTCTCTCACACACACACACACACACACACACACACACACACACAATGTCACACACTGGCAAACACACACACACACACACACACACACTGGCAAACACACACACACACACACACACTGGCAAACACACACACACACACGTACACACGAACGCACATACACACGCACGCATGCACACAGACACACACTTACACACGCACGCACACACATACACAAACACACACACACACACACACATACACATTCAC
>JAWQFJ010031050.1:45000-50000 GCA_034096865.1 Theodoxus fluviatilis
AACCAGTAAATCCGAACAAACACATCTAAACTCGCTGAACAAAAGTTTGTTTTTCAGCTCAGCTCAGGTTTCTATGTTGCCGCTTTGACTTTTCCTGAGGAGAG
Source organism: Theodoxus fluviatilis (assembly GCA_034096865.1). Taxonomy (NCBI): domain Eukaryota; kingdom Metazoa; phylum Mollusca; class Gastropoda; order Cycloneritida; family Neritidae; genus Theodoxus; species Theodoxus fluviatilis. The sequence continues at coordinate 45,105 of JAWQFJ010031050.1, forward strand.
TCAGAATGGAAGTGGGTGGCCCGAGTAAAATGAAAATACCTCAAATCGAATTAATATAGCTCAGCATCTCAACCACATGTTTACTTTCCGCAGAAAACAGTTTTCGTAGTCTCTTTAGCTGGGGATACGTGTAATGCCATTTACTGCATGACTTGGAGCAAGGAGGAAAATTACGCACAGCTGTCGTATGAAATTGAAACTGAACCAGTGTAGCGATGTCTGCTTGCATGACGTCTGCCATTCTGTAAACCCGAGTCGAAATCTCTAGTTGACTAGAATGAACGTCTGCAAGCTTTTCGTTGTCGGTTCAGTCACGTAAGAGTTGTGTCCCCTTCCTACTTGCTTGCCAGGGCGCGAGATAATTCGACGACAGAACGTTTTAACATTTGATCTAACAGCCTTTGAAGCCAATAATTTCAACAAGAAGTCTTTCATAGTATCAAGTAGTGAGATTTGCATTTTAATTTCGCCCTTCAATAAGATGACCTTCCGCATAACGCCGCTAGACGTTGACAACAACGCAGAAAACAACAAAGTACAAACCAACGAAAACCGAAGCAAAGTACATATTACATGCAAAGTCAATACCTGATGCAAATTCGATATGATGCGCGATGGACACATAAACTCTGCAAATGCACTTAGCAGCGTGGTTGAAACGCGAAACGCAGTTGGTGATAGGCGACAGAACATCGAGATTGAAGCAAGCCTCGTCTGACACAGACCGGTGCGAACAAAACCCAGCTTCGCTCGTGGCCTCGATCATTAATTTTTCACTGTGTAAACAGAGTTCTTCACAACTGAACGAACTGGGACGAATATTGTCATCCTGTCGTGCAGCTCCCACACCGAATCTAAACTTACAAGGATTTTGCAGTGAATGCTTTTTCTTTTTTTCTCTTTTTTTTTCCCGAGCAAAATTGGCAGCAGTTGGCTTGAGACTGCGACACGTAAGCCGCCGAGTGGAAACATCAGCAAAAAGATGTCTCCCTCCTGTCTCGGATTTCCCTGACACGGGAAACGCTCCACTTGGGGGTTGTGGAGAGAAGAAGTGTGTCTTGAAAGAGCAGCTGCAGCGAACTTTCATTGTCTGCGATCGTTGACGTCAAGGGATATAAATAAATATGCTTCTTGTGTGATCATCGAGTACGAGTTGAGGCGGTTTTTTTTTTGGAAAAACACCAACGTGTTCAGAACGTTAATTATAAGGGCGTGGAGAATGAGGTTAAGAAATACCTTTTTGGATCAAAATAGAATTAAAATGAGTAACGTTGAATAAAAACCGCTGGCGCTGAACCTCTAGGTTTTGGCATTTTAAAAAAAGAAGATCGGGTTCCGTCCCGCAACCTCTCGAGAAAAGAGGGGGGGAAACACACACACACACTAACACAACAAACCAGGTCGGGTTCGAACCCACAACCTCTCGAAAAAAGAGAGAGAGAAATAGTTTCAGCGCAGAATCGAACCTGGTCACGCATGACCAAGAGTCCAATGCTCTACCTAATGTGCCAATGGAGAACTCGTATGACTGAGTGTTTGTAAAGCATTTATAACGGTCTTTTCCGTGGCCACACGAGCAGCTAAATCTCAACCGGTTGAATAAAAGCAAAGGAGTTTGCGCGGGGGTGAGTCTCAGATCGCATTTGAAATTGAACATTACTGCTCATTGCTCGTGCAAGGCTGTTGTTTTTTTTAATCATTTATCTGTTACGTGTTTGATGGAGTAACCTAAGCTCGCATTCCAAAATTGTAGAACTTACTGTTGAAGTGTGTGTGGAGCCAAAAAGCTTGCGTAACTGTCCTTCGCACTGACTGTCCTATGCACGGACTGTCCTTTGCACTGACTGTCCTTTGCATTAACTGTCCTTCACACTGACTGTTCTATGCACTGACAAGAAGATAGTCACGAAGGAGAGGAGGGGAAGTGCGCTTTCTACAGTGGGTAAAGATCTAGCAGCCCGCTCCAAGATTTTGTCGCGCTCACCAGTGCTTCGGACACGTGCCGGTCATTCTGTGCACTTGTCAGTGTGAAAGTGCATAGGACAGTCAGTGCATCGGACAGTCAGTGCATAGACTAGTCAGTGTGAAGGACAGTTAATGCAAAGGACAGTCCGTGCATAGGACAGTCAGTGCGAAGGACAGTTGCGCAAGCTTTTTGGCTCCACGCACAACACTTCAACAGTAGGTTCTACAATTTTGGAATGCGAGCGTAACAGATAAATGATTTTTTTTAAACAACACTTACCCAGCCTTGCACGAGCAATGAGGATGGTTGATCTTCTGCTGAGCAGCGTCAAGATGGAAAGAAAGTTGATGTGGTGCTTCATTTTTTCGCATTGATCTGAAGCATCGAGCTGTCACCTCCACCATTTAATCCTCTTGCTCATAGATCTTAATTTCGTCCAAATAACATGAGTAGTATTTATTCATACCCCTGTCTATCAGAGTCTGATAAATCTTCTCACTGTCTGGCAACAATGAGACACAAATGCTGTCCGGAATACAACGCAACGAGTCAGTCTGCATTCGCATGGAAGCCATTTTGCCGCCTGCATGTGTTACCATGCGAGCTACAGCGAGAAAGGGGCATGGCTGTGGAGGGGCATTTCGCCATTCCGTCAATTTACATTTGAGGGGGGGGTTTCGAGTTTGACCTAAATAAATCACTTTCTTTTCAAACCTCGATGCTGAAAGGCTTGATACATTCAATCGGACCGAACTTCCAGTAAGTGTGCAAAATATCAAGGAAATCCGTCCAGTAGTTTTTGAGAAATCAGCCGTTAAGTCGGGACTGACAGACAGACATACAGATAAAATTACGTCACGTTATTGATCATGTCACACATTTTGCATTTCGCCATTCCGTCAATTTACATTTTAGGGAGGTGCTTTCGAGTTTACGATCTTTAAAAATCACTTTCTTTTCAAACATCGATTCAGAAAATTTGATACATTCAATCGGACCTAACTTCCAGTAAGTGTGCATAATGTCAAGGAAATCCGTCCAGTAGTTTTTGAGAAATCAGCCGTTAAGTCGGGACTGACAGACTGACACACAGATAAAGTCTGTAGGACCTCCAGTAAACCTGGAGGGATAAAATTACGTCACGTTATTGATCAAGTCACACATTTTGCATTTCGCCATTCCGTCAATTGACATTTTAGGGAGGTGCTTTCGAGTTTACGACCTTAAAAAATCACTTTCTTTTCAAACCTCGATTCTGAACATTTGATACATTCAATCGGACCTAACTTCCAGTAAGTGTGCAAAATATCAAGGAAATCCGTCCAGTAGTTTTTGAGAAATCAGCCGTTAAGTCGGGACTGACAGACACACAGATAAAGTCTGTAGGACCTCCAGTAAACCTGGAGGGATAAAACGGGGAAAGACTAATGCAAAGCTACTAAAATATTTGCTCAGAACAAGAAACAAAGTCGAAGCGCGTTTGAGCAATTTGTTTTCCTGAAATCAAAATGTAATCATTTTTGCTTGTAGTGCGCTGCATCGAGATGGGAGGGGAAGTAATTAAATTTATATTTCGCATCGGAAACAGTGTTATATCTTTTATATCCACGAGTCCATTGAGATACATGTATATGCAGTCTTTCCAACATTGTCTCGCGTGGTTAAAAGGAAATATCTGTCTGTATAAAAAAAATACTGATGTACCAGTAAACACTCAATTCAAACAAAGAAATAGAATGCAGTGGAATGTGTTATCGAGATGAACTCATTTTTATTAATATCTCGGGCTGATTTGTGCGCCTGTATTCGTGTGCACGTACGTTCTTGCGTGTGCGCGCATGCGTGTATAGAAAGCTAAACATAGTCAGCAGTCGCTTTCGATCTGTTCACGTAGGCGACACTTTGGTGCTGTACAAACTTCCACTTGTACAGTTTTTTATAATCGACGAGCAAATATTCGTTGCCACTTCAAAGAAAACTCATTCTTGCAACAGTACGGATTCATTCTTTCGTCTGGGGGCATCCTTTGCTTTTGACTATTACGAGGGGAAAACATTATTACCATTTTTTAAATAGATCTATATCCTTGAATTCTTCGCCACCTAAGCAAAGTTAGCATAAAGTGTCCTATGAATACTGGCTTTGATGCACACAAACAAACTATTGACTGCTCCTCCAGATTTCTGGATATATCATACATAGTCTGAAAGTTACGTGTCCACAGCATCCAACGTTATAAAGTATTCTTTTGTCTCGCTCCTTGACACACCCAGTGAAAGCCCAGATCCCTGCTGACATCTGACCTTCTCACGGCTCGTTGCGCCAGGCCAGGTCAGATATCCAAGTGACACACAGCAAAGTGGAATGAGAGAGAGCAAAAAATCTTGTGGCCCGCACTGGCTGATTATTTTCCCGCTAGTCAGACATGAGGGTCATGTTGAATAAGACCCTTTTCCAGCGAAGCAAGCAGTGGCAAAGGCCCGGCAAAGGTTGTTTGTTCAGCTTTGGGAACGCAGGACACGAGCGTTGAAGGCAATGAGTCACTGCTTGCATGCATATTATATCACTGTGCCCCCACCCCACCCTTCACCCCCTTCCAGCCTATCCCATCCACTCCAACCACCCCCACTACCATCCCCCATACCCCAGCTCTGAACATTTCCCAATCCCCACCTCAACCCCCATCTCCCGATCGCTTGTCAAGATACGCCACGGGAAAAGTCGACAGGACAGAAAGGGAAACACGCTGAGTTTCCAAACCGCAGTCACACCATTTGGTCTCATGCAAAACAGTAAATGGAATGGAACTGAAAGTAATGAAACTGACTTTGCATTGAATTGTATTGAATTTAATTAAATGAATTGAATTGAACTGAACTGAATTGATTCAAATTGAATTGAATCGAATGGCAGTCAGCTAAACTGAACTG
>JAWQFJ010031050.1:52500-55000 GCA_034096865.1 Theodoxus fluviatilis
GCGACTGACTCACACAAATCATTCGGCGTGGCCACCGCTGGAACAGGATGCTGGGAATACAACAAGGACAACGATCTTGGCCGCTATAAATGTATTAGTGATTGCTACGAACACGGACGACTGTTACGATGAAGAGAATAGGACTGCTACCAAAGTAGGCAGACGAGAACAAAGATAACAACGACAATGAAGAAGCAGCAGCAGCAGCAGCGGTAGTAGTAGTAGTAGTAGTAGTAGTAGTAGTAGTAGTAGTAGTAGTAGTAGTAGTAGTAGTAGTAGTGTAGTAGTGGTGGTGGTGGTGGTGGTGGTGGTGGTGGTGGTGGTGGTGGTGGTGGTAATAGTGGTAGTAGTAGTAATAGTGGTAGTACCAGCGAACACTGTATCTCTGACGTGAAACAGTGGTGACCCCGAACAAGCTCCAACTCAATGACTCAAAAACTGAAGTACTCCTGATGGGCGGCGGAGGCAAATCGGATCAGGCCCTCAAACTAACCATTGGTCAGAGTGACATCGTCTTCTCTCAGTTTGTTAGAAATTTAGGCATCCTGTTTGAAGATGATCTGTCAATGAGAGCTCATGTCAACAAAGTCTGTCAGTTAGCATATTACGAGTTAAGGAAAATTAGTACCATTCGTCATTATCTCTCTCAGCAGGCCACCAATCACATCAGTTGTTCTGTCTCGTCTCGACTATGAAAACTCTCTTCTCGCTGGCATCCCTGACACTCTGCTTAACAAACTCCAGAAAGTTCAGAATTGTGCTGCTAGGCTAGTTTTTTGATGCCCCAAGCATTCCCATGTCTCTCCACTCTTACATACACTTCACTGGCTCCCCATCTCTCAGAGGAGCTATATATTAATACGTAAAAAGGTAAAACTTTATGCAAGAACTCCTCCGAGCCCGTTTCGCCGATCGCTTTGCTTTTTGGCATCGGCCCAGAGGACGGTTGGGAAGGGGTAGTAGGGTATTTTTCGTGACCAAATTTGACTTTGAAGTGACTTTTTAGGTCCTCGCAAGTTTCAGTCGGCCTTCGTCCTATGATCGCATTTTTGGTGGACCAACTTGGATCATATATACGTATATATGTTACAGTCAAATCGGGAAATCAGGCATTCTCCGAGAATGCCTGAAAGTTTAGGCATTCACGGTAAATCCCTGGTTTGATCAGGCAATACCGGTAATGACTGAAATTTTTCAGGCATTATCAGGAAATGACTAAAAACTAATTGTGCAAATTTCCCGTTTTGCCTGACTGTTAGGCAAAACGGGTTGTTCTGACCTTTTCTGATTTTACATAGTCTGCCTTGCATGAATTTTTAGTGAGTTTCTCTTCCATGTGTGACCTGAGACCTTGTCTGTTTTACATAGCCTGCCTTGCATGAATTTATAGTGAGTTTTTTTCCCCGGAGTTCGGAGTGATTAGAGTTTGTTTTTACATAGCCGGCCTTAATTTATTGTGAGTTCCTCTTATGTGAGTCTCTCTCATTGTCTCTTTAACTTTTTCCCCTTTTCGCTGAGTTTGGAATGATTGGAGTTCCCTTTCAGTATAATGCTAGTTCCATTGCGACGCTGCTCAATGTTGAGGGTAGCAATGGAGGAAACAGAATCGGTGGAAGTCCGATTTAATCGGTTACTTTTTCAAAAGTACGCCAAAATTGAAAAACATTTGATGCCAAAGTCAAAATATTTTTAAATACTTGAAGAGATGATGGAAAACGGAAGTCTCTAATTAAAAAATCTCGTATTGTTTGACTAGGTCTGAACCCCAGGGTAACACTGCCAACATCCACCTTGGAAATGCAAACCTCAGTACTGAGGAGTTGGTGACTGATGACAGTGTGGCATTGCTTGACAGACAATATAAACAAATTCACCACCACAGACAAGCTAGCAGGGTATGTCAGCTCCAGCAAGCAGAAAGAATGGTGAAGCGGAGTCGCTTGGATCTCGGTCATGGACAGAGAGGTGATAACGTCGCTATACCCATTCCCCTGGTGGATAGAGGCCGTGGAGACCCGCGGAATATCCTGGGGGTGATTCTTGACAGGAGTGAAAATGACAACTACACACTGGTAACCAAGCATGGGATTTTAAAAGGAGCCTACACCAGAAACGAGTTCGAACTGTGTCCACAAAAACTGTTGTCTTTGAGTGAAATGAACTGTGTTCAGCACGTAAGTCTTCGAGAGGCAGTCATCCTGGGCTTTCAAAGCGGAGGACAAGGATACGTCAAGTGCAACTGTTCGAGTGCAAAGAAGTGCCAAAACAATCAGTGCAAATGCTTCAAAGCCAAACTGAAGGGCAACAGTCGGTGTCACCAATCCTTGACTAGTGTAAACAATCAGTGCAAATGCTTCAAAGCCAAACTGAAGGGCAACAGTCGGTGTCACCAATCCTTGACTAGTGTAAACAATCAGTGCAAATGCTTCAAAGCCAAACTGAAGGGCAACAGTCGGTGTCAGCAATCCTTGACTAGTGTAAACAATCAGTGCAAATGCTT
>JAWQFJ010031050.1:65000-67960 GCA_034096865.1 Theodoxus fluviatilis
TGTGGACTCTCGAAAGGACAAACATAAGGGTTGCTTGTTGAGTCTTTTCATTTATTTTAGTATCCGTATGCATTTTCTTGTGAAAATTGTTCGAGTGATATATCAATCTGTGTTGCATAAGTATAATTATGGGATGATGACTATAACGATGCATAAACTTCTATTAATTTGAGTATCTGTATAAATTTCCTTGTAAAAATTATTGACATGACATATCAATTTTTGTTTTAGAAGCATTATTGTGGTGGTAATGGTGAGGATGACAACGTTATGCTGATGACAATATTTCAACGAATGATTTGATGAAGTCACTGCAAAATACCAATACAGACCGTATATCCTCATTTGATAGTTGTAAATATTTGACTAATTTTAAGTTTTTTATTTAAAAAGATTTTTCACCGTCGCGTGGGAAAGATTCCTGTGCTATTCTTTTAAATATGTTATTAAAGAAACAAGCATTTCGAATGTGAAAGTTACAGGGGCAAAACCCTCACACACGTCTTGAGTATTTTTATTCAGGGTATAGATGAAAAATGACCAATGGATTGAATGCAACACAATCATTGTTACAAAACACTTCGGATTTTGAAGAAAACACAATTAATGAAATTTATCTTTACATAATATTCTATACAATTATCAAGCAAGTGATTGTAAAGTGTTTATAGCGTTTTTGTACGTCGGAAAATGCTTTTATCTCTAAAACAGAATTGCCTTACTTGAATTACATGTAATGTAGGAAATGTACTGAAAATATTTGAAAATAGATTCCCAGCTTAGGAAGTGATAATATAACATCTGAGCCTTGTGCATGCTTCTGAGGAAAGAAAAACTGGCGTGCGAATATAGTCAGGAATAGAAGTCCAGCGAGACTGCCTATGTATAGTTAATGTAAACACATAAAGGTACACAGTGCAAAACTTGCAGAAAATGCACCCGACAGTTGTATATTTTTACTTGTGGACGACACAGTATTAATTTCTATTACAGTTGTAAGCTTCCGGTTTCACATCAACGAATGCAAACAGACAAGGTCTGGCCGCGAATTTCGAGAAAATGAAGGAAATAATTCTTCACAAAGGACGAAATATTGCAGGAGAGTGAAATGAGGTGACGAAGAATTTGTTGTGTTTTGGTAAAACTGTTTTGTGTGAAGTTTTATCTGAAGCAAGTTCTAAATACATATATGTTTATAAAAGCTTCAAAATGTAAGGATATATGGAGTATCCCGGACAGGTCCCTTCTCAGATACAAGCATTCGTGTGCCCATACATTTTTAAAAAGAACAATGAGAAGTTGGATTATCGAGAGTTTGACAAATGCTAAATCGAAAAACACGATGGATCTCATCGATGAGACAGGAGTTATTTTGCATTTCTTTATCGTATCAGATAATATTAAAGAACCAACGATGAAAATAGAGAAGCGCGAGAAAGGTACCGCATAGAGAAGAGGAGAGAGACAGGATGAGAGGAGAAAGAGAGAGGAGATAGAGAGATGGCGAGTAGAGGCTGAGATTGATGATTGAGAGTGGAGAGAGAGAGATGTGACGGAACGAGCGAGTACGAGCGACAGAGAGATGGAAGAGAGCTGAGGAGGAGAAAGACGACTGAGATACGAGAGAGAGGAGAGCACGAGAGATGACTGAGATTGTCTTGATGAGATAGAGGATTCCTGAGAGAGAGAGAGATGAAGAGGAGAGCGGGATGAGAGAGGTGGAGAGCGAAGGCAGAGCGAGGAGAGAGAGACTGAAATCTCAAAGAGAAAGAGAAAAGACTTGACGAGAGAGGAGAGGGGCGACGATGTAGAGAGATGAGATGAGAGAGAGAGAGAGAGAGGGAGAGAGTGAGGATGACCGAGTAGAGAGGAGCAGTGTGAGAGAGAGAGAAGAGAGAGAGAGAGGGAGAGGAGAGAGAGCGAGAGAGAGAGAGAGAGAAGAGATAGATAAAGAGAGAAGAGAGAGAGAGAAGAGAGAGAGACATCTGATGGTGAGAGTTAGAGAGCGAGAGCGACAGAGCGAGAGCGATGAGATGAGAGAGAGAGAGAGACAGTGAGTCAGAGAGGGAGACGAGAGCGTATGGAGTAGCGAGAGCGAAAGAAGAGGAGAGAGAGGAGATGCACTGGAGGGAGAGAGAGAGAGAGAGAGAGAGAGAGCGAGAGAGAGAGAAAGAGAGAGCAACAATTAAGCAGTTTGTTGTGCTGGCCTTTGGCCCATTACAATTGAATATGATGCATTACATAGTCAAAATATACATCGTGAAGAATTAAACATTATTAGAGCACATTTCATTTCATGAAATTACTTGAGGCTCCTCTTCGGTAACATATGATGCATATCAGACGAAAAAAGAAATACTCACAGCAGATTCAGTAGATTTGGTCTTCTTTGAAAAGCACAGTGCAAATAAGTGCTCGCGGCATGAATATTACGTGGCTCTTTTGCAAAAAACAATTTCACACGTAGTTCGACATTGTTATTTTGAACACATGGCACTATATACTTAATACGAATGTCTTCATAAGCTGGATAGTACAGAACAAAGAGCTGGTCATGTTAATCTTTTTCGTGACAAGCTGGAGATAATGTTTCGTATTTTTCTATACAGTGTCTCTGCGTATTGTTAATTCACTAATGCCCTGGCAAAAATGTATCCGTACATCTCTGAAGACTCTTCTGTTCAGGGAGTACACATACGTTTCAATTCAAAAAATTGTTACACATGTGTATTCCATTTACTGCATATATATGAGAGAGAGAGAGAGATAGAGATAGAGATAGAGAGAGAAAGAGAGAGAGAGAGAGAGAGAGAGAGAGAGAGAGAGAGAGAGAGAGAGAGAGAGAGAGAGAGAAGAAGGTTTCGAGTTTCCTCGCTGCGTGGGAGATAGAAACAGCGCAACAAAATACTGACTACCGGTAACAGGGCAACATATTATAGTAAATGTTTCTTTAAATGAAT
>JAWQFJ010031052.1:0-10000 GCA_034096865.1 Theodoxus fluviatilis
GGTCATGGCAGAGGTGGTGATGGTGGCAGTGGTAGTGATGGTGGTTGTAATTAAGATGGTGGTAGTTGTGGCAATGGTGAAAATGAAGTTGGTGGTGTTTGAAATGTTGGTGGTGATGGTGGTGGCAGTGTTGGAAATGGTGCTGAAGGTAATGTTGCCAGTGGTAATTTTGGTGGAGATGATGGTGGTAATGATACCAGTGACAGTGTTGGTGGTGTGAAAAAGGGGTGTTGGGGGAGGGAGGGGAGGAGGAGGAATGGAGGGGGGAGGGGGAGGGGGAGAGGGGGTGGAGAGAGGAGAAGAAAAGAAAAAGAGTTGTGAAATGATTTACATGAAGATGTGACAGTGCTAATTACAGACATGGAATCCAAACTAAAGTAGATTTCATTTTTATTAATTCACAACTTGGATAAATTTAACAATGAGAGCAAAGTATGATGTAAACTTTATTTTATGGTCTTTACCAATTTTCTTACAAGACAAAAATTGATTACATGATAAACACAGGTTAGAAACTTTTTTCTTCAATCATGAAAAATATTTATGTGTGTTTGTGTGTTGCTTGTGTGTGTGTGTGTGTGTGTGTGTGTGTGTGTGTGTGTGTGTGTGTGTGTGTGTGTGTGTGTGTGTGTTTGTGTGTGTGTGTGAGTGCGTGTGTGTGTTTGTGTGTGTGTGTGTGTGTGCGTGTGCGTGTGAGTGCGTGTGAGTGTGTGTGAATGTGTGCGTGTATGTGTTTGTGTGTTACTAACTCATGAATTTTTCATGTGTACTTGTAAACTTTATAACATTTTCCATCCTCTTATCCACCATTATTTACCACTTTCTGCGATTTCAGGTTGAAGAAAGAGATGATTCAGCGAGTCAACCAAGTAGCTGCTGAGTTCCGCAAAGTCTCCAACAAACAGATGGCAGAAACCACCAAGCGTACAATTCGTGAAAACGTTTCCATCAATGCTCAGTTGGCCAAGATGTCTGACAAGACCATGGAACTGATCCAAGAGAATGATGAACTCAAGCAGAAGGAAAAGAAGCAGAAGCAGCAGCTGGAACTCCTGGAAGCTAATGAGAAGGAGTTGGCCAAGAAGAACCACAGTAACATCAAGGTGGGGAAAGGGGCTTGGACTTCTTCTCCTCCTCCTGCTTCTGCTCCTTATCCTGCTCATCCTCCTGCTTCTTTTTCTCCTCCTCCCGAAAACCCACCCCTCTCTCTCTCTCTCTTGCTCTCTCCCTTCCCTCCTTCTTCTCTTACTCCTCCTCCTCCCTCTATCCTCATCCTCCTTCTACCCTCCTCTTCCCTCTATCCATTTTCTCCCTCCATCTGCCTCTTTCTCCTCCTTTTCCCTCCATCTCTCTCCTCCCCCCCCCCCCCCTTCCTCCTCCCTCCCTCCTCCTCCCTCCCTCCTCCTTCCTTCCTCTCTCTCTCTCCTCTCCTCCCTTCCCTTCCCCCTCCCTCCTCCCTCCCTCCCCCCCTCCCTCCCTCCCCTCCCTCCCCTCCCTCCTCCCTCCCTACCCTCCCTCACACCCTCCCTCCCTCCCTCCCTTTCTCCCTCCCTCCCTCTCCCTCCTCCCCTCCCTCCCTCCCTCCCTCCTCCCTCCCCCCTCCCTCCCTCCCTCCCTCCCTCCCTCCTTCTCTCCCTCCCTCCTTCTCTCCCTCCCTCCCTCCCTTCCTCCCTCCCTCCCTCCCTTTATCACTCTATCCTTTTATCTTTCTATCACTTTATCCTTCTGTCCCTTTATCTCTTTCTCCTCCTTGTCCCTCTCATCTTTTTCTTCCTTCTTCTCTTCCTCCTCCACCTCCTCCCTATTCCTCCTCCACTTTCCCATCCTCCTTCTTTTCTTCACCTTTGCAGCATCTTCCTTATTCCCTTTCCAGTTGCCTCATCTATAGCCCCAGCCATCCTTCCATCTATATTATACCTAGGCACCCAACTGAGTATGTTATCTTTGCAGATGCTACGGATGCTGACAGAGAAATGCAGAAACCAGGAAGCAATGATAGCGGAGTATGAGCAGCGGGAGGGGGAGTATGAGGAACTAGAAGCAGAAGGAGAGGTCCTCAGAGAACAGGTGAACAACACCAGGTGAGTCGATAGATATAGTTCTCCTGCATGTGCAGGACCTCTGTACCCATTGTCAGTACTGATTACAATGTTGTCTGAAACCTGCTGGTGGAATCAGGGGAGATAATGATCTGAGTGTGTCGTTGAATTATCTCCCTTGTCTACTCACCCAGCGGTCCTTGTTTCCCTCCCCGCCTGAAGTGAAAAACCTTTTCTGTCTGATCCATGCACTGATAAGCTCTCTAAGGAACTTCCTCCCATGTCTCATCATCAGTTTTTTTCTCTGCTCACTGTAGATCAACAGCGAGTGGGTGACAGAACCTTCTTTTTTTTTCTTCATCAGTGTTGTGTTTCAATCTTCACTTTTCTCTCTCTGTTTGTCTTTTTAATAAAAAGTTTACTTCTTGGAGTAGTCAGTTGAAGGTTTGCTGAACCATGCACATGCACATGGAAACCTCAGCTGTTCACTGCAATGAGCATTCCTTGCCTAGACATTTTTCGGCCTCTCCGATCTTATGTATGGTTTGATCATGAAAAAAAGAAGAAGAAAGAAATTAAAGGTAAACAACAAACTGCATGCTTTCCCATCTTCCCTGTGAGACTTTTAAAGTAAAATAACATTTTCAGCAAACGAGAAATGTTTATTTGTTCAGATAAATCTACTGTTATACATGACATTTCTTAAAATACACACACATATCTGTGCAGTTTCAATCTAGCCTGTAAAAAAAGGTCAGACCTACCAACTGACTCAATCTTTTTGACTCACATGCGAAGCAAAAGTGAGTCTATGTACTCACCTGTTTCATCCGTCCGGGCGTCCGGGCGTCCATGAAAAACTTTAACGTTGGATTTTTCTCGGAGACTATTAAGTCTATCAACACCCAATTTGACATGATGGTGTATGATGACAAGGCGTACAAAAACATACATAGTGACTTGACCTTGATTCAAGGTCAAGGTCGCAGGGGCCATAAATGTTGTCTAAAAAACAGCCATTTTTCACATTTTCCCAATTTTTAGATTGGATACCTCACCTATATATGGTATATAGGGCAAAGTAAGCCCTATCTTTTGATACCAGTTTGGTTGACCTTGCTTCAAGGTCAAGGTCACAGGAGCTATTCAAAGTTGGATTGTATACATATTTTGAAGTGACCTTGACCCTGAACTATGGAAGATAACTGTTTCAAACTTAAAAATTAAGAGGGGCGCATGTTATACATTCATCATGAGACACATTTGGTCACATATCATGAAGGTTAAGGTCAGTTTGACCCTTATGAAATGTACCAAAATGGGGTAGTGAACCACTAAAAGTGACCATATCTCATGGTAGAAAGTGCCAATAAGCACCATTGTGCTTCCTATGTCTTGAATTAACAGCTTTGTGTTGCATGACCTTGGATGACCTTGACCTTGGGTCATGGCCACATGGATTTTGGTAGGAAAAATGTGTAAAGCATTTCTTAGTGTATGATGTCATTGTGAGGTTGATTGTTTGACCTTGACCTTGAAGGTCACCTAAAGGTCAAGGTCATGTAAAAGTCAAGGTCAAGCATGTGAGTCGTATGGGCTTTGCCCTTCTTGTTTTTACCATGTAACTGTAACTGCAACTTATTGGGGGTGGGGATGGGGGTGGGGATTTAGTTTTCCTCAACTGCTCACTGCTCATTCAATTGCTCTAGTCTAATACGGGTGCATGGGATCCACTGTACTTGTCCTGAGCAGTGAAACTGGAGTACTGGTTTATAGTGCCCTATATGTCAGGGTACGTTTGTTAACATTTTGTGTAGCAACATGAGCTTTTTGACTCACATGCGAAGCAAAAGTGAGTCTATGTACTCACCCTTTCGCCCGTCCGGGCGTCCGGGCGTCAGAAAACTTTAACGTTGGATTTTTCTCAGAGACTATTAAGTCTATCAATACCAAATGTGGCATGATGGTGTATGATGACAAGGCCTCAAAAAACATACATAGTGACTTGTCCTTGCTTCAAGGTCAAGGTCGCAGGGGCCATAAATGTTGTCTAAAAACAGTCATTTTTAACATTTTCTCAATTTTCTCTGAAGGTTTTGAGATTGGATACCTCACCTATATATGGTATATAGGGCAAAGTAAGCCCTATCTTTTGATACCAGTTTGGTTGACCTTGCTTCAAGGTCAAGGTCACAGGAGCTCTTCAAAGTTGGATTGTATACAAATTTTGAAGTGACCTTGACCCTGAACTATGGAAGATAACTGTTTCAAACTTAATAATTATGTGGGGCACATGTTATACCTTCATCATGAGATACATTTGGTCACATATCATCAAGGTTAAGGTCACTTTGACCCTTATGAAATGTGACCAAAATGGGGTAGTGAACCACTAAAGTGACCATATCTCATGGTAGAAAGTGCCAATAAGCACCATTGTGCTTCCTATGTCTTGAATTAACAGCTTTGTGTTGCATGACCTTGGATGACCTTGACCTTGGGTCAAGGCCACATGGATTTTGGTAGGAAAAAAGTGTAAAGCATTTCTTAGTGTATGATGTCATTGGTAGATTTAGTTGTTTGACCTTGACCTTGAAGGTCACCTGAAGGTCAATGTCATATAAAGGTCAAGGTCAAGCATGTGAGTTGTATGGGCTTTGCCCTTCTTGTTTTTCTGTTTTTGGTCTCAGTGAGGAATTCCTTGCCTTATCCGAGAGAGCATAATAGCCTCTGTGGGATTTGGCAAGAAGTTGATTTAGATGCATATAACTAATAGATTGTAAAACCAGATTCACATTCTGTAAGTGAATGACTGGTTAGCAAATTTAGTCAAAAGCAATGAGAAGGGCCTTTTTGGAGGGAGGGGGTGGGTGCTGGGTGGGTTGTTTCTGTCTCAATTTTTTTTTAACCTTACATGAGTTGGCATCAAAATTGGGATGAAGAAGCAGGCAGTTTCTGGTTAAAAAACAACTTTAATACAATAACTGACTCTTTGGACCCTGTGTATAACTACCATGATCACTTAAAAACAAATGGAAAAACCCTTATGATTGCCTATGACTAGCATGTCATGGTTCTGGAGAATGCACCTATGAGATGAGCATGCATGTAGTTTCCAATGAGACGTAAGTATATATCACATCAGTGCTAGTGGCGTCTTGCCTCACACCAGAATGACTGCTCCCCCGCATTTCCTGCAGTCAGTCCTGACCTCTCTGCAGAAGACAAGTGATAGACACCATGACTGGGACATTAGAGCACACATATATGATTCAAACAAACTCCACCTTACCCAGAACCCTGAAGGCCTGACTGTGCGAGTGCAGTGTCCTCCGTTTCTCTGCAGGGAAGAGATCCAGACCCTGGTCAACAACAAGGAGAGGTATGAGGACAAGTTGAGGTCAACCGAGGAGAAGCTTCAGGAGATCACCAAAGTGAAAAGCAAACTGGAGCAAGTGCTTGCTGATGCGGCAGAGGCTCTGCGTGTGGCGCTCAGAGTGAGTGGACTTACAGCTGCTGTCCTCTTTGGATGCCATGTTCTTTGAGTGCAGCGCATGGTTGGGGCCACTCGAACACTCTTCCCACCTGTGGGCTGGGGGGCAAGAAGTAGGCCCACCCTGTCTCCCTTCCATGCAAATCAAAGACTTTACCTCTCATACTCTAACCAGCTCTGATGATTTTTGTCATCAACAACATTTACTAGCCAACAAAACTCTATTCATTCATCCATCCATCCACCCTTTAATTAATTCATCCATTCATTTATTTGTGCATGCATTTATTGATTCATCCATCCATTCATTAATCCATTTATTCATTTGTTAATTTATTCATTTATCCATCTGTTACTTCATTCATTCATCCATCTATCCATTCATCAATTCATTTATTCATGCATCATCCATTCATTCATTCATTCATTCATTCATTCATTCATTCATTCATTCATTCATTCATTCATTCATTCATTCATTCATTCGATTATTCATTCATTCATTTATTTATTGATTCATCAATCCATCCATTCATTCATTTATTCATTCATTTATTCATCCATCGATTCATTTATCCATCCATCCATTCATTCATTCATCCATTCATTTATTTATTTATTCATTCATTCATTCATTCATCCATCCATCCATTCATTCATTCATTCATTCATTCATCCATCCATTCATTCATTCATTCATTCATTCATTTATTCATTCATTCATCCATTCATTTGTGCATTCATTCATTCATTTATTCAAGCCCTCTCATTAGCTGGATCCCCAGGCTGGTGGTCTTTTGAGGCCTGCTCCACTCACGTTGTGGAGGCAGCTTCAGGCAGCCAGAGGGGCTGCCCTGGATCCGTGGAGCAGCTTCAGGTCCATGTTACATAGAAAGATGTGGACCTCCCATCCATGAAACTGCAAGGATGGGTGTTTAGAGTTACCTTTCCCGGGGGGGGGGGGGGCTTGTGCGGTAATTATGACTGATCAAAATAAGTACGGCAATGTCTTTTTGCAGTACAATGTCTTGCTTAAACGCTTACTATGAGCACAGTTGCACTGGAAAATCATGTTTTGGGTTTTCCAAAGATATGGAACAGTTAGTTGAACACAATTTTTAAAATCATCGTTTAGATCAGGCATGAAAATGTCCTGGCACTCCTTCACTTCATGCTAGTAAACACTGTGATCAACAGAAACAAGATCCTTATAAGAGATTTCAACATTTCACATGTTATAAGAGAACAGTTATGGTGATCTTTATACTTCACTTCACAAATGAAAGTGTAGGTACTGGACTACACTTCAAGGAGCCGTGTAAAGAACTGCCCCAAATTCAAGGGACACAACTCTTTTGCATCCTTGATTTCTTACATGAAGGCTATGAAAGAGATCCACGTCCTTCTATCTATGTGATGTCTTTGATCAGGTTACTGAGAAATGAGACAGTGCTTGCATGTGTGGTGAATTTTACAGAGATGCGATTCCAGTCTCTGCAGCTGCCAGCGTCCTCCTCGTAGACCCTTATGTGCTTGTACTTGCTGTTCTCCTGTCTGCGTCTATGTCTTTCTTGTGCATTGACCTTTGCGGATTTCTCTCTGATCTTTCCCCCACTTTTTTCTGTGCTACAGTGTAACTCTCTCTGGTTTTGTCTTCCTGGAATCATGCAAAGGCAGAAATCCTTATTCATATTTTTGACAGTGACATAGTCATTTTATAATTATAGGTAAGGAATGAAAAGAAAAAGAACCATCAACTGCCTTCCTCCATAAGCCCACCCCATGCCAGTCACAGACCACCAGGCCTGAACTGAAGAAGAAGTTGATTTTCCAAAAGCTTGCCCCTGCTTGCAACTTTGCCAGATTATATTGGTCACCTTTCTCCTGTTGTCATAGACTTATAGCCTGACATTGACCCCTCACCTCTTTGTTTTCCTCTAGATCACACAGTAAACTATCTTGCATTATATAGATCATTGATTTTGAGGTAAACCCCTAATTTTGGACTCAATCTGCACTATCATGTACACCCATGGGCTTTTTGACTATAATGCACTCACCCATGTCGTCCGTCCGAGTGTCTGGGCGTCCGGGTGTCTGGGCGTCCATGAAAAACCTTAACGTTAGATTTTTCTAGGAGACTATTAAGTCTATCAACACCCAATTTGGCATGATGGTGTATGATGACAAGGCGTCAAAAAACATACATAGTGACTTGACCTTGCTTCAAGGTCAAGGTCGCAGGGGCCATAAATGTTGTCTAAAAAACAGCCATTTTTCACATTTTTCCAATTTTCTCTGAAGTTTTTGAGACTGGATACCTGACCTATATATGGTGTATAGAGCAATGTAATCCCTATATTTTGATACCAGTTTGATAGACCTTGCTTCAAGGTCAAGGTCACAGGAGCTCTTTAAAGTTGGATTGTATACATATTTTGAATTGACCTTGACCCTGAACTATGGACGATAACTCTTCTAAACTTCATAAGATTGTAGTACACATGTTATACTTTCATACTAGGTCACCCGTGTTGTCCGTCTGGGCCTCCGTCCGGGCGTCTGGGCAGACCGGGCGTTCTGTAATTTGTTATAAAAAACTTTAACGTTGGATTTTTCTCAGAGACTAATAAGTCTATCAACACCCAATTTGGCATGATGGTGTAGGATGACAAGGCGTCAAAAAACATACATAATGACTTGACCTTGCTTCAAGGTCAAGGTCACAGGAACTCTTTAAAGTTGGTTTGTAAACATATTTTGAAGTGACCTTGACCCTGAACCTTGGAAGATAACTCTTGCAAACTTTAAATCATTGTAGTACACATGTTTTCTTTCATCATGAGACACATTTGGTCACATATCATCAAGGTCAAGGTCACTTTGACCCTTATGAAATGTGACCAAAATGGGGTAGTGAACCACTAAAAGTGACCATATCTCATGGTAGAAAGTGCCAATAAGCACCATTGTGCTTCCTATGTCTTGAATTAACAGCTTTGTGTTGCATGACCTTGGATGACCTTGACCTTGGGTCAAGGTCACATGTATTTTGGTAGGAAAAAAGTGTAAAGCATTTCTTAGTGTATGATGTCATTGGTAGGTTTAGTTGTTTGACCTTGACCTTGAAGGTCACCTGAAGGTCAATGTCATGTAAAGGTCAAGGTCAAGCATGTGAGTCGTTTGGGATTTGCCCTTCTTTTTGTCCTTGTTAATAGCTCATTTAGGATGTGGGGTATATTCGTTAGAGAAGAAAAAAAGGCCTCCCAACCAACCCACCCACCCACCCAACCAAACTATTCACCCACCTCAAGCCAACCCTACCAACCAACCAACTGACCAATCAGCCAATCAACCAATCAACCAACCAACCAGCCAGCAAACCAACTGACTGACCAAGTAACCTAACCAAACCAAATCAAACTAAACTGAACCAACCCAATCCAACCCAACCCAACCCAACCCAGCCCAGTCCAACCCAACACAACCCAAAGCAAAGCAAACCAGCCAAAACCAAAGCAACTCAACCCAACCCAAACCAGCCCAACACAACCCAACCTAAAGCAAAGCAACCCAACCCAACCCAACCCAAACTAACTCAACCCAACCCAAACCAGCCCAACCCAACCCAACCCAAACCAAAGCAACCCAACTCAACCCAACCCAACCCAACCCAACCTAAATCAAAGCAACGCAATCCAACCCAACTCAATGCAAACCAACCCAACCCGGCCCAATCCAAGCCAACCCAGCCCAACTCAACCCACCCCACCCCTCCCCACCCCTCCCAACCCAACCCAAACCAAACCAAACCAACCCAAAAATCTAACCAAACTGCCTCTACTTCTGCCCTCACATGACTCCTGTTAACTCCAACCCACAGAGGACTGGCCCTGAGGAGGAGGCCACCCAGGATGAGGACCTGAGTGAGATCGAGAGGCGCGACCACATGCTGGAGCACCTGCTGATCCTCCTGAACTCCGCGGCAGCCATGGGACTGGGACCCCCTCCCTCCGAACTGGGCAAGCAGTACGGGGAGCAGGTCATCAGTCGCCTGCCTGGCAGCGGAAAGGGAATCCGTAAGGGGTGAGCATCCCGTGTCTTGATTTCTCCTCTTTGTCTCCACCCTGCCGCCTTCCCCAGGCAGGATCCCTGCAGGCGACCTGGTACCCCACGTCAGTGAATATATTATCTCTGATTTGTGTCAGACTGAATGAGACTGCAGAGTACACTATACATGAAAGTACTCCTATGTGAGATGAATGACACACCTCCCTCTAACTTACCAGTCAAGAAGAGTTTGTGCTCTGCTGTTCCCGTATCGGCCTTTCCATCCTGACCCACCCCTATTTGTTATAGTCAGAGCCTCCTCCGGAGTGCCATGCCTGCCAATCCAGGCTCACTGTGTGGCACGTTCTGGTGGAATGTCTCAGACTTGCACATTGACAGAGTGGGTTAAACAGCCTTC
>JAWQFJ010031052.1:15000-32510 GCA_034096865.1 Theodoxus fluviatilis
GACATTCACCATAGAGGCCACTTTATTTCAAGGTAAAGTGATTTTTGTGTGTTAGGTGTACTATTAGTAACCCACTCCCAGTACACTGATCCAGCCTGGTTTACTGCAGGTATTTCGAATGCTTTTGGTCTTTGGAGACCAAATAGCTTCAGCCAGCCCGATCATGCTTGCAGTCTTTTGTGAAGAAAGTTTTTAACGTTCTGCTTTTGGAATGAAATAAACTGTTGAATCTACTTCTGACAGTAATGACTGTTTGTCATGTGAATACTTTGCCATTATGCTCCTTGGCTTGATGGAAACTTCCCCCCATGCTCCAGTTAACAACGTAAATTTCATCGTGTTTGGAGTGTTCTCCTATATTCAGGACTATGACTTTCCCAGTATCAAACACTCATCCTTCTCTCCATTCTGCTCTGGACTCTCCTTCTACACGGTATTCTAAA
This sequence comes from Theodoxus fluviatilis, assembly GCA_034096865.1. Taxonomy (NCBI): domain Eukaryota; kingdom Metazoa; phylum Mollusca; class Gastropoda; order Cycloneritida; family Neritidae; genus Theodoxus; species Theodoxus fluviatilis. The sequence continues at coordinate 15,444 of JAWQFJ010031052.1, forward strand.
CCGGACTCTCCTTCTACACGGTATTCTAAACCGGACTCTCCTTCTACACGATATTCTAAAGTGGACTCTCCTTCACAGTATTCTAAACTGGACTTAACTTCTACACGGTATTCTAAACTGGACTCTCCTTCTACACGGTATTCTAAACTGGACTCTCCTTCTACACGGTATTCTAAACTGGACTCTCCTTCTACACGGTATTCTAATCTGGACTCTCCTTCTACACGATATTCTTAACTCAACTCTCCTTCTTCATGGTGTTCTAAACTGAACTTAACTTCTACACGGTATTCTAAACTGGACTCAACTTCTACACGGTATTCTAAACTGGAATCTACTCCTACACTGGACTCTATTCCTACACTGGACTCTACTTCTGCACTGGACTCTACACCTACACTGGACAATACACCTACACTGGACTCTATTCCTACACTGGACTCTACTTCTCCACTGGACTCTACACCTACACTGGACAATACACCTACACTGGACTCTACTTCTGCACTGGACTCTACACCTACACTGGACTCTACACCTACACTGGACTCTACTCCTACACTGGACCCTACTTCTACATTGGACTCTACTCCTACACTGGACTCTACACCTACACTGGACTCTACACCTACACTGGACTCTACACACCTACACTGGACTCTACACCTACACTGGACTCTACACCTACACTGGACTCTACTCCTACACTGGACTACCCCTACACTGGACCCTACTCCCACATTGGACTCTACTCCTACACTGGACTCTACACCTACACTGGACTCTACATCTACACTGAACTCTACTCCTACACTGGACTCTACTCCTACACTGGACTCTACTCCTACACTGGACTCTACACCTACACTGGACTCTACTCCTACACTGGACTCTACTCCTACGTACACTGGACTCTACTCCTACATTGGACTCTACACCTACACTGGATCCTACTCCTACATTGGACTCTACTCCTACACTGGACTCTACTCCTACACTGGACTCTACTCCTACGTACACTGGACTCTACTCCTATACTGGACTCTAATCCTACACCGGACTCTACTCCTACACCGACTCTACTCCTACACTGGACTCTACACCTACACTGGACTCTAATCCTACACCGGACTCTACTCCTACACCGACTCTACTCCTATCCTGGACTCTACTCCTACTGGACTCTACTCCTACACCAGACTCTAAACCTACACTGGACTCTACTCCTACACTGGACTCTACACCTACACTGGCCTCTACTCCTACACTGGACTCTACTTCTACACTGGACTCTACTCCTACACTGGACTCTACACCTACACTGGACTCTACTCCTACACTGGACTCTACTCCTACACTGGACTCTACTCCTACACTGGACTCTACACCTACACTGGACTCTACTCCTATGTACACTGGACTCTACTCCTACACTGGACTCTACTCCTACACTGGACTCTACTCCTACACTGGACTCTACACCTATTCTGGACTCTACTCCTACACTTAACTCTACACCTATTCTGGACTCCTCCTACACTGGACCCTACTCCTATCCTGGACTCTACTCCTACATTTACTCCTACGCTGGACTCAACACCTATTCTGGACTCTACTCCTACACTGGACCATACTCCTATCCTGGACTCTACTCCTACATTGGACTCCACTCCTACACTGGACTCTACACCTATTCTGGACTCTACTCCTACATTGGACTCTACTCCTACACTGGACCCTACTCCTATCCTGGACTCTACTCCTACATTGGACTCTACTCCTATGTACACTGGACTCTACTCCTACACTGGACTCTACTCCTATTCTGGACTCTACTCCTACATTGGACTCTACTCCTATGTACACTGGACTCTACTCCTACACTGGACTCTACTCCTATTCTGGACTCTACTCCTACACTGGACCCTACTCCTATCCTGGACTCTACACCTACATTGGACTCTACTCCTACACTGGACTCTACACCTATTCTGGACTTTACTCCTACACTGGACCCTACCCCTATCCTGGACTCTACTCCTACATTGGACTCTACTCCTACACTGGACCCTACTCCTACACTGGACTCTACTCCTATTCTGGACTCTACTCCTACACTGGACCCTACTCCTACACTGGACTCTACTCCTATCCTGGACTCTACACCTACATTGGACTCTACTCCTACACTGAACCCTACTCCTATCCTGGACTCTACTCCTACATTGGACTCTACTTCTACACTGGACTCTACTCCTACACTGGACTCTACTCCTACACTGAACCTTACTCCTATCCTGGACTCTACTCCTATCATGGACTCTACTCCTACACTGGACTCTACTCCTACACTGAACCTTACTCCTATCATGGACTCTACTCCTACACTGGACTCTACTCCTACACTGAACCTTACTCCTACACTGGACACTACTCCTATCATGGACTCTACTCCTACACTGGACTCTACTCCTACACTGAACCTTACTCCTATCCTGGACTCTACTCCTACATTGGACTCTACTTCTACACTGGACTCTACTCCTACACTGGACTCTACTCCTATCCTGGACTCTACTACATTGGACTCTACTCCTACACTGGACTCTACTCCTACACTGGACTCTACTCCTACACTGGACTCTACTCCTACACTGGACTCTACTCCTACACTGGACTCTACTCCTACATTGGACTCTAATTCTACACTGGACTCTACTCCTACATTGGACTCTACTTCTACACTGGTCTCTTCTCCTACTCTGGACTCCACCCCTTCACTGGCCTCTACTCTTACACTGCTGGACTGTACTTTAGAATGACACCACTCCTTTAGTTCACACCAGTTGGATGTTGCAAGTGGAGTACCATATAGAAATGAAGATTTGTCATTCACACATACCCATTCAAGGATTTGGTGCCTGTCCATCTGTTCAGTATGATGGCAGCAGAAAATGGGTAATGTCGTTCACCGGAATTAAAATCGATGCCCAAGAAACACTGGACAGTGGTCACTTGACAAAGGAGGAGACAACAATGGTAATGCATCAGCTGACAACACGCCAAGCACACCATAAGAATGTGATGATTGAATGAGACTGAGGAGAGTTCATATCTGATCCAGACATGACAGCCATAGCATTCTCAGATTCACCACGACGATGGGTCCTGGGTTGGGTACCAGCCTTCGTTTTTGACTCACATGCGAAGCAAAAGTGAGTATGTACTCACCCGTTTCGTCCGTCCGGGCGTCCTGGTGTCCAAAAACTTTAATGTTGGATTTTTCTCAGAGACTATTAAGTCTATCAATACCAAATGTGGCATGATGGTGTATGATGACAAGGCCTCAAAAAACATACATAGCGACTTGACCTTGCTCAAGGTCAAGGTCGCAGGGGCCATAAATGCTGTCTAAAAATAAGCCATTTTTCACATTTTCTCAATTTTCTCTGAAGTTTTTGAGATTGGATACCTCACCTATATGTGGTATATAGGACAAAGTAAGCCCTACCTTTTGATACCAGTTTGGTTGACCTTGCTTCAAGGCCAAGGTCACAGGAGCTCTTCAAATTTGGATTGTATACATATTTTGAAGTGACCTTGACCCTGAACTATGGAAGATAACTGTTTCAAACTTAATAATGATGTGGGGCACATGTTATACTTTCATCATGAGACACATTTGGTCACATATCATCAAGGTCAAGGTCACTTTGACCCTTATGAAATGTGGCCAAAATGAGGTAGTGAACCACTAAAAGTGACCATATCTCATGGTAGAAAGTGCCAATAAACACCATTGTGCTTCCTATGTCTTGAATTAACAGCTTTGTGTTGCATGACCTTGGATGATCTTGACCTTGGGTCAAGGTCACATGCATTTTGGTAGGGAAAAAGTGTAAAGCAGTTCTTAGTGTATGATGTCATTGCTAGGTTTAGTTGTTTGACCTTGACCTTGAAGGTCACCTTAAGGTCAAGGTCATATAAAGGTCAAGGTCATGTAAAGGTCAAGGATGTGAGTCGTATGGGCTTTGCCCTTCTTGTTTATATTTACTTTTAACTTTCCTTTTGAACAACCAGACTTGGTCTTAACTAGCTTGTGAAAGCTGATGGGCCGTCACACATCATCCAAGCCATGAAACGATTCCTGCCTTAGGTCCTAAAGGCAGTAAAACCTTTTGAGCGTATCTTGATCGTTCGTAGTTTGGGTTCTGTATTACACTTACAGTGTCATGTTTTGATTTTGTGTTGTTGACATCGGCATCTGTAACGTGCACAGAATTTCGTTGGCAAAAACTATGTAACATTCGATAAGTAAGTTTCGACTGAGTATAGGTATTGTCACGATTGATCACCCATTCACAGCACGCAATAGCTGTGTTCATGCATGGATGAAAATGCAGAATGCACATAAAGTGACATGTATGCAGGCTTTGGGAGACAACGCAAAATTGCATGGTTATAGAGGTTATGCAATCACCCGGATCTTTCCCTAATCCAACCGTTGCAGAAGCATTGTACGAAGTGCACTATTTGTGTTCCAAATATGAAGAGCTTGTGCTTGTCGATCACTCATTATTTTTGCTGAACGAATGAACGTGCAGTTCATTATGCATACACTTCAACTGCAGTAAAGCACTGACTCCATCAGTATTTGTTTATTGCTGGCATGAGATGTAGTTTACCCTGAAATGAAATTTGCTCTATTATGATAAGCGTTACTAAAAACATAGTGGTACATGATGATGCTATGTGCTTGGCTCGATCATTTTTCAGTGTAAAAATGAACGTAAAGATGAAAAGATATGCTGGAGCTCATAACCTGATATTAATTGGACAGTTCTGCAGAAGTTGTCGCACATCTTATTAACAGACTTTGAAGATTTAATGTAATTGTTGGGCTCAAAAGCTGCATGAACAAATACACTTGCATAATTTCCATAGGTAGATGCCGTATGTAAATAGTTTATTGTTTTCCTTTCAGGTCTCAGATACGCCTGGCGTTGAGTAGTCACCATCGTGAACAACTCGAATATGTATAGAAATATTGGGCTTTTCCCCCCCGCATTACTCAGTCTGGGGACATAATCTTGTATTGATGGACACGTTACAAAAACTCATACATCAATAATTCATCAGAAGCATCTGCAGTGGAATATGGGGATTCCAGGAGCCTCTTTCACTTGAGGCGAATCCTGCATGAGCTATTTGGATCGAGATTGCCCCAAAAGCCTATCAGCTGGAGCAGTCTCAGGACAACCCGATATCTTATCAGTCCCATAGGTGCAATGCTACCAAAAGCGTTGGACCCGAGACCCACTCCCCACCCTCACACTTTCAATAGCTTTGCATGCATGAGAGTGAATGGCCTCCAATAGCTGTCGGTTCGTTTAAAAATAGACATGACGGAATCCTATCCAATTCCATAGAAAGTGAGGGAAAACTAGGCAAAATGTTTGAATAAATTTCGTTGAAGAGATATCTTTTGAGACTATCAGAGATAGGTCTATAAGACTTTTTGCAAGAAAAACAAGAAGGGCAAAGCCCATACGACTCACATGCTTGACCTTGACCTTTATATGACCTTGACCTTCAGGTGACCTTCAAGGTCAAGGTCAAACAACTAAACATACCAATGACATCATACACAAAGAAATGCGTTGCACATTTTTCCTACCAAAATACATGTGACCTTGACCCAAGGTCAAGGTCATCCAAGGTCATGCAACACAAAGCTGTTAATTCAAGACATAGGAAGCACAATGGTGCTTATTGGCACTTTCTACCATGAGATATAGTCACTTTTAGTGGTTCACTACCCCATTTTGGTCACATTTCATAAGGGTCAAAGTGACCTTGACCTTGATGATATGTAAACAAATGTGTCTCATGATGAAAGTATAACATGTGTACTACAATGTTATGACGTTTGGAAGAGTTATACCACTTGTAGCTAAGGTCTCCATTCTCAATAACGTGGGAGAAAATTGGGAAAATGTGAAAAATGACTGTTTTTGAGACCACATTTATGGCTCCTGTGACCTTGACCTTGAAGCAAGGTCAAGTCACTATGTATGTTTTTTTAGGCCTTGTCATCATACACCATCATGCCACATTTGGTGTTGATAGACTTAATAGTCTCCGAGAAAAATCCAACGTTTAAGTTTTTTACGCCTGGACGGACGGACGGACGGACGGACGGACGGACGACACGGCTGAGTACATAGACTCACTTTTGCTTCGCATGTGAGTCAAAAACCTGAGTTAGGTATGATCACTTCAGCCAAAGAGTTACATCCCTTGTTTTAAGAGCAACGATTGTCTAGCTGACGTGCGTTGTAAGTGGCGAGCCAAGCGAGTATCTCGCAAGCGGGGCTAGCCGTGCCGTTGTAAGGCGGCGAGTGGCTCGCGTGGCTCGCAAGACTTGGCGAGCTGATTTTCTGCAGCTTGCGCAGCTGGCGAGCTAAAACAAAATGGCGACTACCCGCATTGGAATTCTGTTTCTCGATGGGACTTTTTGCAATTGTCGCGTTGCGACGGAGGAATGGGACAAAATATTAAAACGTAAGTGTTCTTTCAGTATTCTTGAGTAATTATTTTACGTGGAATGGGAATAGGGAGGGTGTGGAATTCTACTAGTTTGTTTCAGTTGTGCTGGTTTCTTTCCGCGCTATAGTTCCACATTAGTCGTCTGCTTCGGTATGGCAGCAACAATATCAACATATTACATGATCATCATTATGATATGATTGGTAATTTCACAGAACAGCATTGTAAATACTTGAGATTTTGTGGTCGCATTGGGGACGTTGCGGTCGATAAAATATGCAGTCATAATCTAGGTCAGAATCGTCAAGAAACTCCAATAATAACACCCGTTTCAAACCAGCTTTGTCGGGCGACGCCTCGCCTGCCGTGTGTTCAAGACGACCTACCGGTAGCCTACCGGTAGCCTACCTACCGCTGTGCCTTCTTGAACGACTCGTTATGACCCAACGGTAGCCAAGATGGCTTCCAAGATGCCTTCTCATCGCCGCGGATTGCGCTTCTCAACCAAATGAGTAAACCAGCAGCTGCAGACTGCTTTGTTTCTTGTGGAAGCTGATGAAATACGTTAAGCTGTAGCTGTGCATGAATGCTCGACATCGCTCGAATAGAAATTTATGTCAAAACGACAGTGCTGACTTGGTGTAAGCAAGAATAGTTCGATGCACTCTTCAAGGGAGGTAACACCACAAACCAAGGGCTAAATGGAAAAAATAAGAGTTGCTTCCCTTGAAATTGTTTTGCTCTGTCGTTGAAATGTTTGCTCACATCTTGCCCGGTAATTATTTCAGAGCAGTTATTCTTTTAAAAAAGAAAAGTACAATATCAGCCTACCTTCTTGTAACGTCTCGCATAGGCTGGGTAATAATCACAGGTCGAAATGCGTGCCACAGCGCATATTTGTGATGATGACTTTCTTCCTTTCCCTGAAGGCAGCCATTTTGGCTATGCACGGCGCAGCGGGCGCAACGGCTCTCCGGCGCGGTACGTACCGGTACGTACCGGTAGCCGTACCAAGTCGTTCAAGATGCTACCGGTACGTACCGGTACGTACCGGTAGGCCTCTTGAACACGCCCCTGCTGTTTGCCCGCTGTAAAGAGCATCTCGCGCTCGCCAATCTCGCTGCGAGACAACCCCCTTGGCTCGCCGACTTACAACACGCGTCTGCCCTCGGCCACGGCGGCTAATGCAGTCCATTATCGCGTGTTTAAACAGCGAACAGGGGAAATGAGTCATGTTTGAACATACATTGGTGGTAAGGCAGCTCTCGAGCCCATCAGTGGTAAAGAACAATGTTCGCATGAAAATATTTTAAAATAAACGGACCTATATAGCTAGAGGCTTGTTCAGGAGTACGAAGCGCTGCATGAGCGCTTCATGTTGGCAATTGAGCGCTCTTTGCCTCTCCTGAACACCTAAGATGTAGTGCAGCGCTTCACTTGTTAAAGGGAAGGTAAATCTTCTGCGCCCCATGTTGTGTTGATAGACGCGAAGAGAGTGTTTTTTTTGCCACATACATCGTTTATGCACGTATAAATGTATTCTGCATGAATAAAGTCCACTACTGTGTCATCCTTACTTGCCATTACTCGCACATACAGAGCGCTTGGGGCAAATAAAGCCCGTTCCAGTCCCAAAATGATGTTTCTGAGGGTTTTTTACGCATCGACGGCCAGTGCGGGATCGAAGATGCCATTTTGAAAATGATGCAAAATCGTCTGAATCACCTCGGACACAGCGCTGCTCACTGCTGAGTGAATCATGCCCCAAAATTGCTGTTCAGGAGTGAATCATGCAGCGCTGAGCAGCGCTTTGCAGTGCTGCGCCTCCTGAACAAGCCTTTAATATCGGACAGTGCGAGCACCTATAATGCGTAAAAGGTATGATCACTGTGACAGGGCTGTGTCGGTGATTCCTGCAAATGAAAAGTCCTCCCTCGTCGCGCCGATAGATAGTATCGGGCCATTTGCACCACGAATGGACCCACCGCGTCTCCCTATGCGATTCGTATATAAGAGCCGAATACCTAGGCCAGGAACACCGTGACTTGATTAGCGTTTACTCTAAAACTGTTTTAGTGATTTTCGTGCCCAATGGCCTTACATAGCCTTCAAAGGCTGATAGGCCGTAAAACTCCATCCATCCATCCACAAAATGGACTCTCCTGTGTACCAGCCCAGGGTTTCTATTCCACCGTATGAGGGAGGCATGCAACGAGCCCCTGCCCCGAACGTTGTACATAGGGGAATGTAGGCACTTTTGAAACTCTTCATCTGGTGATAGTAAATATTTCATTGACAATAAACGGCAAAATCAGGATTAAAACAATGTTCATGACTACACGGTATTCTAGCAGAAATGTGGAAGTTTTCCCAGCCATCAGGCACATGCAAAATCGACCGCTGTGCAGTGCCATTATTGCGAAAGATGAATATTGATCCATTGATCTTACAATGGGTTGGTAGAGCCGCCAGAGGTAAGGAAGTGTGCATATGTATTAGAAGCAGTGACAACTGACAACAGAAAGCAAACTTAGCAAATCAAATGAAAAATTTGAATGTGCTTTCAAAGCCCGCCAGCAAGCATTAATGTGTTTCACTCTTGATGATGCTACGAACGTGTGGTTGTGCACAGGAAGGAAAAAGTGAAGGCGAATCAAAGTTGTGACCAGCCACCAGACGATACAAACTCGATTTCAAGATTGGGTAGCATCGTTCCGCCTGCAGCCAAATCTGAGACAGAAAGATGATGACAGTACGTACGCACCTCGACTGACTGGCAATGCGTGCGATGGGGAATGCTGGAAAAGGCTAATTCCTCACATGATCGTACGATCTGCCATAGCAACCAACCAACACACAGACACGCACGCAAGCAAGCACGCACACATACACACGCGCGTATGCATGAGCATACAGAAACACACACGAAGACACCCACGAAGACGCACACACGCGCACGCACGCACGCACACACTCATTAAATACTGTTGTTACAATCCAGTGAAGAATCTCAGGTAAACGTCACGTACAAGATGGAAGCCAAATTATACGCTCTGGCGATCAGTAATGCACATTTGCGATCTCAAAACATTGTATCATCTTTACTATTAATCGCTTTTACAATACTCACCGTGGATGTTTCTGGCTGCGAATCAAATTGTTTCAGTTAGACGACTGAACAAATGAGTTAATGAAGATGACTGTACTGAAAACAGCGGCGATTAAACTCAGAAAGGATCTTTATGTTTGAAACTTGGATTCAATAGAAGACATTAGATATAGCGTTCGGCAGTAAAGGGGATTGTTAAATTGGCATCAATGTTGTCAAGTGGTGTTCATCTTCATACTAGTTAAGCTGATAGGATGACATTTGAACAAATAGTTATTTTGTCAAGAGAGGAATATTAGGAGACAATTCTTGCATTGAAAGATAAAAACCGCTGGCGCTGAACCTCCAGGTTTTGGCATTAAAAAAACAAATTAAAAAGATCGGGTTTGAACCCGCAACCTCTTGAGAAAAGAGAGGGGAAAAAAGTAAGGTTCGAACCCGCAACCTCTCACGTGTACAACAACGGGTGGGGTGGCTCTCTCTCTCTCTCTCGAATACCATACAATGATACACACACATTACCAAAAAAAAAGAAGCTTCTGTGCGGATTCGAACCGGTATGCGCATTCCCTACAACTAAGCATGTCCCAGCGAAAAAAAAATATTTGACGCGCTACCGAGTGAGCTAATCCATAAAGCTGTGAGGACCTCCAGTAAACCTGGAGGGATAAAAAGTCCTTCTTTCTCCTTCGTCAATGTCCAATCTCCTCGAAATTATGTCACGTTATTCGATGTCAAATGATCACGTCACACATGCCAAAACTTCCCTTGAGTCGGGACAGAGTTCCGTCCCTTGCCTTCTTTGCAACACCAAAACGTAAAAAAGTCACTTTCTTTTCAAAGCTCAATTCTGAAAATTTGATACATTCAATCGGACCTAACTTCCAGTAAGTGCGCAAAATGTCAAGGAAATCAGTCCAGTAGTTTTTGAGATATCAGCCGTTAAGTCAGGACTGACAGACTCACACACACACACACACACACACACACACACACACACACACACACACAGATAAAGCTGTGAGGACCTCCAGTACACCTGTAAACCAGTAAACCAGTCATTTTGCAAGTTACACACATGAAGTTAAAGAAGAAATCAATTTCTTTTGGGAGTTGAAGGGGTGGGGGTGGGGAGTGGGCATTGTCAATCCGCAAAAAAAGTAAAATGAACATAGCTGGTGAATGAACATGACACGTACTCGAAGCATCATGACGGCACCAGACAGAATAGACTTATGCTATGAACAGAGAACTCTTTGGAAGTATGTTTGTATTGGTAGAGTGGCATGTGCTTGATAAATAATGCTTGACTGATTAAAGTTATCTTCTGTTATTGTTGTTATTTCGATACAGTATATTTTGAAAAGGAAAGTGAAATGCATTGCAAGCAGATATATTCAATAAAGTTCAACAACCTGTACATGTATTGATCATCAGAACTATTCTTGATAAATAATCAAACTGGCTAATAAAGGCTTGGTGGTCCTTGACTAGAGTACTGCCTGTAATCAGTTGTCAAATCATTCATTGCCTGTTTGACAACCAACAAGAAATTCACAGTCAGTATTGAAAGTCACTTTATTCAAAGACCAGAAAAAATCTTTCGCTTTAATAGTAAAATCAACTACAATAACATCACACTTTAAAAAATAGATAATCACGTACATGACAGAAAAGTTCATGTCATGGTGATTTCAAGACCTCTAACAACAAAATACACAGTAAAGGCAATGGTTATATGGCATGGCGGTAACACAATAACGTTCACAGCAGAGAATACAGATATGTACACGCCATGTTGTGGAAACAGTGAAAACAACAATGGCTATATGTCACGAGCAATGGCGGGGACTAGCTTGAGCAAGGAACTAAAACTCCATTTCCAGGGTAGGAAACAAAGAGACATCCATAAATGGAAATGCTACTCTTCTGTCAAAGTAAATAATTTAGCAGGCTTTGCCCCCTGTCTTTCTCACCCAAATCATCTGTTTGTTTCTCGCTAGCATTACAAAGAGGAAGTCACAGAGATTTTCAACCCTATGTCAAGTTGACAATTTCCTAATGCAGAAGCAGACATTTCACCAAGTACAGACAGAAAATGTTTCTGATCTCGGGCAGGGAAAGAACCTTCAACCTCCCGGTCTTGCTAGCATTGCAAGGTGGAATCAAGTATCCCCACCCCTCACCCAATTGAGTGGACATGGATGTTATCAGAGAACTTGCCACATTTCCACCCCTTTCCAGTATCTCCTCCCATCCTTCCTTTTTCATCCACATTCTTCCTCCTGATCCCTACTAACACACCTTTGAATATTTTCAAAATCTTCATGGTTTCAAAAGAGGGGTTTTGTGATAAGTAATAAAAATTATGACTGAGTTGTCCATTGCTGAAATGGTGAAGTCTCCTTTCATTAATAATTTTCAAACAGGGCTGGTAGAAACATTTTATGGCTGTGAGACTAAATACTTGATTATTACTTATTAGCTTTTTTTACCACAAAGACAACAGTTACTCTCTGATTAAAAGTTGGGCAGTTCTGCCATTTTCTATGAGCACAATGCCTAATCTTATCTACTGAGGAAGATTAAGGGAGAGAAGTATCTTATACATATTTGTAGAAATAACCAATCCAAGGTCAATATTTCACACATAAGACTAAAGACCAAAATGGTCCGAGATGGGCTGTACCCACCCTATGAAAATCATGGGGAAAATGCAAGTAGTATCCGTAAAAATCACAACACTAAAAAAGGATAATATCAATTTTAAATATTACCTTTTTGTGAAACTCAAGATATAAATGTGAAACTAAAAGATAACACAACCATACAATCAGACTGCCATCAAAGATAATTTTACTGAAGAGATAAAGTTGTATAGCAACCTCTCCTTTACATCAACATGGAGATGCCCATTCTCTTGAATGATTGCTAATAAGAGACTCAATAGGAATTATACAAACAGGAGCAAATGCAAATACCAGCACTATTTATCACAACTTGCAACAATGTAAATATCACATAATCAACAGGGATCGACAAGAAGAAGAAGACATAAATCAACAACAGAATGAAGAAGTAATTTACTGACAAAATGAGCATACAGGTATTTATTTCTACCAAACAATACACCCTTGAACGACATGCAAATGATGTGGGTTACTATCAAAAGGCAGCACCTATCCAAGACCGCAGGCAGATGTAAACCTAACAAAACGACAGTACCAGCGTAGGAAAACAGCAAGTGACAGCAACTCCGGTTAGGTATCAGCAGTAATGGGAATCTTATCCGAGCGCATCCAGGGACTGCGAGTAATAGCAGTGTTACGAGTGACCACTTGAAAAGTTATGCAATGATAATTTTTGTAATGTGAAGACGGTTCGTGATACCGACTCTGTCTACACTTTGGTATCATTCAACAGAAGAAAAGGATTGTCCAAAAATCCTAAACCCCATAGGGTTTTCTCAGGGAGACAGAGAGAGATGGAGAGAGAGAGAAGAGAGAGGAGAGAGAGAGAGAGAAAACTACAGGATCGTATTATTTTCTTTTTTTATTTTTGGGGGGGGGGGGGGGGGGGGGTGGAGGGGGCAAAAACCTACCCAACTCATGATTGTCTGATGCATGTACATGTAATTGAGGGAACTGCCTTCAAGGGTCTGTGCCGCAATTTACAAGGAGTTAACTGATAATTAAATACATTTCTTGTACTTGAGTCTAAATAAAAACTTTTGAAAGAAGAAATTCCTAAAATATCACTGGAATATGCATGAGTACTTTGTTTATCAAAATTAGGCAATTTGTAGAGTTCAGCATCTTTGATATGCCTATTCTTTCCCACACTCTGACACAATAGTTATTATTTATTGCTGTTGTAAGCTATGCTCATAATCATGCATTATTGCTTAATTAACGTGAGTTGTGCAAAAGAATATGAACACCATGCCAGGTTCTATTGGAAAGTTTTGCACACAATTCATCGTCTCTGCCGGAAGGGGACATTTCAACTTAAAAATGCAAGGTAAAGGTACAGTCATGACTGATTTTCCTATAGTGACTCTTCACCTATTGATACGCGCTTCTCAAAGTACTTGTATGACCATACTCCATCATAGATTTCAGGTCTATATATCTTTAAAAAGTTTTAATAAGATTGAATCCACTTGTAGGTGGTGAAGGTATGAGGTACATCTAGTGCAACACAGAATGTGGCACCAGTAACATTTCATATGGAAACCTAGGGCTTCCTGTTCCAAGTAGAAAATCACAAAATTACTGTATGGCACGGGCATACTGTGTAACAAACACCACAGCCGACACAAAGGCATTTGCAGTTCGCAGCCTGGAATTTTAAAACTTCACCAATCATATGGGGTATGTCACAGAAGCCAACCAAATCACAATCTACAAGGTCTGGTTTTCGGACACAACTTACACACTACATTAAGTGCTTTCCTAAAACAAATACATATTTTCATGATATCTGAAGAGGTATCCTTTGGTTTATTAAGATAAGGTGTTCTAACAGCGAATGGAATATCCTACTAACGCAAAAGTAAAATCAACTTTGTTTTATGTCAAATAGTACACATTTGACCACTTATCACAGGATCACGGAATGTTATTGCCGTGGATTGTAAATGCGCTCAGAACGTGTTAGTGAGGTATGAGATTCAAAAACACACGACTAGAGAGTAATCCAGAAGTGTGTTGTAACCTGCAAGCAGGTGTAAACAGCACAACAAAGGGGTGGTAATGGAAAAGGGAAGCAGTACAAATCCTCTTAAATGAAGGAGCGATAGATTCGGTTGTTCTATGGGCATTGGCATGGCATGCATTGATATGATGTTTCTCCGCTGTCTGGTCTGCAGTCAATAGGAAAAATCCAGGATGTTTTGAATTAATAAGAAATTGCCAGATGACTAAGTGCCATATAGCAGGTCGTCACATTGCACATTTCGCTCTATGTCCCAATCTCCCGCTGTTAGCTATGCAAACAATCAAGGTACCACAATGGCAGCTCTGGCTTCGTCCTGCACGTACAGTTCGGGTAAACGGAAACACCAAATAGATTGCAGGGGTGCGAGGCATAATAGAGGTTGGAAAACGGGTTTCTAATGGTAGTTGCCCAAGGGCCTATGTTGCATAACGCGTAGGTGAGGTTCCAAGATCTTGGCGCGAGAGACGAAATTTTTGACATGCTTGACACCGAGTACCTAATCGCCTCCCTTCAAGACGCTCGGGACTCTGTTACTTTGCAACGGTGGGTCCCTAATACCAATGACATAACGACCAATTGAAGCTTGAACAGGAGATTTTAGAAAGGGCTAGCTGGCTATAACGGGTGTTTTGGATTTGATGTGTTTTTTGTTTGGCTACCAACAAGCCTCTTTAACACTTAGATGTAGGTTAGAATCCGTATTTTGCTACTTTGTGCTGCAAATGCAGTAATATGAGACAAATAGCATTGGCTAGTAGTTGAAATGCCCTGGTTACTGATGGTTGATTGTTTGTGGTAACCTCGTCGTCATTCTTCTAAATTAATAATAATGACTTAAGGCTTCAACAGGTGTAAAGACAAAGTGGGTCAATGATTTGCGGGCAGGTCACATTAATATTGATATATTGTGTAGAACATCTCCGGTATGAGTGGAAGTAGTCCAAAGAGGGAGTACACTTGACCCGTATCGTTGACAAAGAGCCTTCCACTGGGCCTTCCTATACTGTACTAATGCATAAGAAGCTCTTTGAATCTGTCTGAGGTTGTTTAGGGTCTTTTTCATAGGGCGAATCTGCAAATACATATGTATTCCAGACCTGTGCTTTATTCTCTTGTTTTTGGTGAAAAAGAAACAAGAAAAAAAAAAAAAAAAGAGAAAAAGCAAAAAATATTTGAACAAATGAAATAATTTTAAGATGATGAATGGGACATAATGTTTTGAGGTTAGTAATAATTTTACGTTTATAAAACGTCTTGCGGGTGTACAAAACAACTCGTACAAAGGTATTGCAGATCAGTCCCCTGGAAAATCCATGCTTCCAAGTATAAAACACGTACGAACTTGCTTTGTTCGGCTTGGTGGGCTGGTGAGACTCTTCTTGCAGGCATAATTCTGCTCAATAAATACAAAATGGTTTACGCATTCGAGTTTGTCAGTTGCTGTTTTCACAAGGATAATTTCATGTACAATATAGTTATATAGCAATCCTATTTGGGAGTCTAAATCAGTTCTGAATCTCGGTTTGTAACACTCTTCAAGAAATGTGCTGTAGAAAGTGTCGTACTTTAAAAGTGCGTTGTTAGCATCGTGCGGGTTGCAGAGTTGCGCTCATTTGTGTTTCGAGATTTTCTGTCGAACTGTCGACCCTGAGAGGATGTAAAGGGTTTTTATGTTTGGGTGTAAGATGCAAAATTCTGCGATCAGAGCTCATATCATTCCGTTGTAAATTTTGTAAACTTGGTTTGCGAATATTTGAGTAGGGTTTTGCCTAGTGTGTCTATGGGGGTGTTCAATGAAATTGGACTTTTCGAAAAATTTGTTTGGTAAATTTGTGATTTTTACGTTTGGACTTAAGCCTGTAGCTTGTTAACAATAAATTAACATTTAGCATGTCCTGGCGCCTATGAAATTTTCTCACAATTTTTCATCCGTCGTATGAATTTATTCACCTCAATAAACCTGTATAAAATGCTTCATGTTATAGCTTGCCGTTTCCTATTGCACGACTCCCAGTTATGTTCGATTAACATGTTATCGTATCTAAATACCACCAAAGATTCGAACTATTCACTTTTCATCCTCCCTTAATTGTTCCTTAAACTCTTAGTGTGCAACACGGTATTAATGCAAGGTTTAGTACATATCAGATTTATCGGATAGCCTCACTACTGATTCTTTTTGTGTCTAGTACCGAAGATCTGTTTATATTCTTTCTGGTCCTGTAATCTTTCAAATCATTGCAAAACATAGAAAATGCATAGGTGTTTTGTAACGGTAGTGATTGTGCCATCTAATGATTAAATGATTTAGTTAATACCGAATGGGTACGGACTCATCGAGTATGTGGTTTAAATACGTACCTAGTAGTGCGATCCATTTTATTAATGCGACGGGATTCCAGTAGTATGATCAACACACTGATTAAATAGTTGACCTTCTTCGTATAAAGGGAGCTCCCTACGGACTTGGGTGGTGCTTGGCCGGGTAATAGAATAGAAAACCTTCACGCGCCTGCTTTCTCTCCCGTATGGTCATTCCTAGTAGTTGATGCATCTTATGTGGATTTCTATGTGACTCAGGTGTGTGCTTTGTTTATGCGACTCAACCTATGTGATTCTTGTGTAGTTACCTATGTGTATTTCTTTATGCTGATTTCTTGGATGTGTTGTTATGTGATAGTTGCTTACAT
>JAWQFJ010031056.1:0-10088 GCA_034096865.1 Theodoxus fluviatilis
CGGTTTTCTGTGTGGAAAGCACCTAGGTTTTCTGTGTGGAAAGCACCTAGGTTTTCTGTGTGGAAAGCACCAAGGTTTTCTGTGTGGAAAGCACCTAGGTTTTCTGTGTGGAAAGCACCACGGTTTTCTGTGTGGAAAGCACCACGGTTTTCTGTGTGGAAAGGACCACGGTTTTCTGTGTGGAAAGCACCACGGTTTTCTGTGTGGAAAGCACCACGGTTTTCTGTGTGGAAAGGACCACGGTTTTCTGTGTGGAAAGCACCACGGTTTTCTGTGTGGAAAGGACTACGGTTTTCTGTGTGGAAAGGACCACGGTTTTCTGTGTGGAAGGCACCACGGTTTTCTGTGTGAAAAGCACCACGGTTTTCTGTGTGGAAAGCACCACGGTTTTCTGTGTGGAAAAGACTGTGTGGAAAAACCACACACACTTCCTGCGTCGCGGAAAGGGGCATTGGTTTTACTATGCGTCACAAGGAAAGCAACAATTTCCTCATTTATTTTCATAACAAAAGTCTTGCGTGGCTTAGCAGCCGCTTTACTATGCAGGCTGGAGGTCCGAGAAGCTGTCCACCTCTCCACTCCAGAGCATCTCACCAACCTCTAGAGCCCCCTCAGTCTAGCCTCACTTGTGTTTGTACTGAGTAGTACCGACCTCTACACCACCCTCAGTCCTCCCGCACTTGTGTTTGTACTGAGTAGTACCAACCTCTACACCCTCAGTCCTCCCGCACTTGTGTTTGTACTGAGTAGTACCGACCTCTACACCACCCTCAGTCCTCCCGCACTTGTGTTTGTACTGAGTAGTACCAACCTCTACACCCTCAGTCCTCCCGCACTTGTGTTTGTACTGAGTAGTACCAACCTCTACACCACCCTCAGTCCTCGCCTCACTTGTGTTTGTACTGAGTAGTACCAACCTCTACACCCCCTCAGTCCTCCCGCACTTGTGTTTGTACTGAGTAGTACCGACCTCTACACCACCCTCAGTCCTCCCGCACTTGTGTTTGTACTGAGTAGTACCAACCTCTACACCCTCAGTCCTCCCGCACTTGTGTTTGTACTGAGTAGTACCAACCTCTACACCACCCTCAGTCCTCCCGCACTTGTGTTTGTACTGAGTAGTACCGACCTCTACAGCCCCCTCAGTCCTCCCTCACTTGTGTTTGTACTGAGTAGTACCAACCTCTACACCACCCTCAGTCCTCCCTCACTTGTGTTTGTACTGAGTAGTACCGACCTCTACACCACCCTCAGTCCTGCCTCACTTGTGTTTGTACTGAGTAGTACCGACCTCTACACCACCCTCAGTCCTCCCGCACTTGTGTTTGTACTGAGTAGTACCGACCTCTACACCACCCTCAGTCCTCCCTCACTTGTGTTTGTACTGAGTAGTACCAACCTCTACACCACCCTCAGTCCTGCCTCACTTGTGTTTGTACTGAGTAGTACCGACCTCTACACCACCCTCAGTCCTCCCGCACTTGTGTTTGTACTGAGTAGTACCGACCTCTACACCACCCTCAGTCCTCCCGCACTTGTGTTTGTACTGAGTAGTACCGACCTCTACACCACCCTCAGTCCTCCCGCACTTGTGTTTGTACTGAGTAGTACCGACCTCTACACCACCCTCAGTCCTCCCGCACTTGTGTTTGTACTGAGTAGTACCAACCTCTACACCACCCTCAGTCCTCCCGCACTTGTGTTTGTACTGAGTAGTACCAACCTCTACACCACCCTCAGTCCTCCCGCACTTGTGTTTGTACTGAGTAGTACCGACCTCTACACCACCCTCAGTCCTCCCGCACTTGTGTTTGTACTGAGTAGTACCAACCTCTACACCACCCTCAGTCCTCCCGCACTTGTGTTTGTACTGAGTAGTACCAACCTCTACACCACCCTCAGTCCTGCCTCACTTGTGTTTGTACTGAGTAGTACCAACCTCTACACCACCCTCAGTCCTCGCTCACTTGTGTTTGTACTGAGTAGTACCGACCTCTACACCACCCTCAGTCCTCCCGCACTTGTGTTTGTACTGAGTAGTACCAACCTCTACACCACCCTCAGTCCTCCCGCACTTGTGTTTGTACTGAGTAGTACCAACCTCTACACCACCCTCAGTCCTCCCGCACTTGTGTTTGTACTGAGTAGTACCAACCTCTACACCACCCTCAGTCCTCCCGCACTTGTGTTTGTACTGAGTAGTACCAACCTCTACACCACCCTCAGTCCTCCCGCACTTGTGTTTGTACTGAGTAGTACCAACCTCTACACCACCCTCAGTCCTCCCGCACTTGTGTTTGTACTGAGTAGTACCAACCTCTACACCACCCTCAGTCCTCCCGCACTTGTGTTTGTACTGAGTAGTACCGACCTCTACACCACCCTCAGTCCTCCCTCACTTGTGTTTGTACTGAGTAGTACCAACCTCTACACCACCCTCAGTCCTCCCGCACTTGTGTTTGTACTGAGTAGTACCGACCTCTACACCACCCTCAGTCCTCCCTCACTTGTGTTTGTACTGAGTAGTACCGACCTCTACACCACCCTCAGTCCTCCCGCACTTGTGTTTGTACTGAGTAGTACCGACCTCTACACCACCCTCAGTCCTCCCGCACTTGTGTTTGTACTGAGTAGTACCGACCTCTACACCACCCTCAGTCCTGCCTCACTTGTGTTTGTACTGAGTAGTACCAACCTCTACACCACCCTCAGTCCTCCCGCACTTGTGTTTGTACTGAGTAGTACCGACCTCTACACCACCCTCAGTCCTCGCTCACTTGTGTTTGTACTGAGTAGTACCGACCTCTACACCACCCTCAGTCCAGCCTCACTTGTGTTTGTACTGAGTAGTACCAACCTCTACACCACCCTCAGTCCTCCCACACTTGTGTTTGTACTGAGTAGTACCGACCTCTACACCACCCTCAGTCCTGCCTCACTTGTGTTTGTACTGAGTAGTACCGACCTCTACACCACCCTCAGTCCTCCCGCACTTGTGTTTGTACTGAGTAGTACCAACCTCTACACCACCCTCAGTCCAGCCTCACTTGTGTTTGTACTGAGTAGTACCAACCTCTACACCACCCTCAGTCCTCCCGCACTTGTGTTTGTACTGAGTAGTACCAACCTCTACAGCCCCCTCAGTCCTCCCGCACTTGTGTTTGTACTGAGTAGTACCAACCTCTACACCACCCTCAGTCCAGCCTCACTTGTGTTTGTACTGAGTAGTACCAACCTCTACACCCTCAGTCCTCCCGCACTTGTGTTTGTACTGAGTAGTACCAACCTCTACACCCTCAGTCCTCCCGCACTTGTGTTTGTACTGAGTAGTACCGACCTCTACACCACCCTCAGTCCTCCCGCACTTGTGTTTGTACTGAGTAGTACCAACCTCTACACCACCCTCAGTCCAGCCTCACTTGTGTTTGTACTGAGTAGTACCAACCTCTACACCACCCTCAGTCCTCCCGCACTTGTGTTTGTACTGAGTAGTACCAACCTCTACAGCCCCCTCAGTCCTCCCGCACTTGTGTTTGTACTGAGTAGTACCAACCTCTACACCACCCTCAGTCCAGCCTCACTTGTGTTTGTACTGAGTAGTACCAACCTCTACACCCTCAGTCCTCCCGCACTTGTGTTTGTACTGAGTAGTACCAACCTCTACACCCTCAGTCCTCCCGCACTTGTGTTTGTACTGAGTAGTACCGACCTCTACACCACCCTCAGTCCTCCCGCACTTGTGTTTGTACTGAGTAGTACCGACCTCTACACCACCCTGTCCTCCCGCACTTGTGTTTGTACTGAGTAGTACCAACCTCTACACCCTCAGTCCTCCCGCATTTGTGTTTGTACTGAGTAGTACCGACCTCTACAGCCCCCTCAGTCCTGCCTCACTTGTGTTTGTTTCGCCTTGTATACGTCCCCCTTATTTTTAGAGTCGCGCCTGATGAAGACTTTAAAGATGAAAATTTGCGCTTTCTATGACGTGTTTCACCTTTGTCCGTGTTTGAACACTGGCAGAGGTGACTTGACTAACGTGCTGTTTGTTCTGTGGCACGCTCCTGCCATTGCAGACACTACACGGAGGGATTCAAAATAACTATGATTTTCATTTCTAAACAAAGTATTTGAAAGCAGTTACATTGCAATTTCTGCAAATGCTTCCGCTATCAAATGAAACAGCCCTTTACTTGAGAAAAAGTTTATGTAATATATCACAAAAGAATTGCTATTCAACCATTTTTCTGTTCTCCTTTTTTGACCCACCACGCGGCGGAAGGCGCGACGTGAAAAGTGCACGTGGAGAGCGATCGATCATGCAAACTCCAAGCTTTCCTCTGGGGGTGCGAGGGATTAACTTTCCTGTGGAGGGGCGAGGGATTAACTTTCCTGTGGAGGGGCGAGGGATTAACTTTCCTGTGGAGGGGCGAGGGATTAACTTTCCTCTGGGGGTGCGAGGGATTAACTTTCCTGTGGAGGGGCGAGGGATTAACTTTCCTGTGGAGGGGCGAGGGATTAACTTTCCTGTGGAGGGGCGAGGGATTAACTTTCCTGTGGAGGGGCGAGGGATTAACTTTCCTGTGGAGGGGCGAGGGATTAACTTTCCTGTGGAGGGGCGAGGGATTAACTTTCCTGTGGAGGGGCGAGGGATTAACTTTCCTGTGGAGGGGGAGAAGGGAATCTTACCTTCCTGTGGTGAGGATCGGCGGATTTGAACTTTCCTGTGGATGGGGCGAGGGGATTAAACGCTTTCCTCGGGACCATGTTGGTGCCCGCTGTGTCAGTCTTATGACACTGCCACTCTCTCAGTGCAACAACGTTACTGAGCAGTGGTCGCAAGCATATTCTGGGAGCTAGCAGACTTACTGAGCAGTGGTCGCAAGCATATTCTGGGAGCTAGCACACTTACTGAGCAGTGGTGCAAGCATATTCTGGGAGCTAGCACACTTACTGAGCAGTGGTGCAAGCATATTCTGGGAGCTAGCACACTTACTGAGCAGTGGTGCAAGCATATTCTGGGAGCTAGCATATTCTGGGAGCTAGCATATTCTGGGAGCTAGCATATTCTGGGAGCAAGCATATTCTGGGAGCTAGCATATTCTGGGAGCAAGCATATTCTGGGAGCTAGCATACTCTGGGAGCTAGCATATTCTGGGAGCAAGCATATTCTGGGAGCTAGCATATTCTGGGAGCTAGCATATTCTGGGAGCAAGCATATTCTGGGAGCTAGCATATTCTGGGAGCTAGCATATTCTGGGAGCTAGCATATTCTGGGAGCAAGCATATTCTGGGAGCTAGCATATTCTGGGAGCTAGCATATTCTGGGAGCAAGCATATTCTGGGAGCTAGCATACTCTGGGAGCTAGCATATTCTGGGAGCAAGCATATTCTGGGAGCTAGCATATTCTGGGAGCTAGCATATTCTGGGAGCAAGCATATTCTGGGAGCTAGCATATTCTGGGAGCTAGCATATTCTGGGAGCAAGCATATTCTGGGAGCAAGCATATTCTGGGAGCTAGCATATTCTGGGAGCTAGCATATTCTGGGAGCTAGCATATTCTGGGAGCTAGCATATTCTGGGAGCTAGCATATTCTGGGAGCTAGCATATTCTGGGAGCAAGCATATTCTGGGAGCAAGCATATTCTGGGAGCAAGCATATTCTGGGAGCAAGCATATTCTGGGAGCAAGCACATTCTGGGAGCAAGCATATTCTGGGAGCAAGCATATTCTGGGAGCTAGCATATTGTGGGAGCAAGCATATTCTGGGAGCTAGCATATTCTGGGAGCAAGCATATTCTGGGAGCAAGCATATTCTGGGAGCTAGCATATTCTGGGAGCAAGCATATTCTGGGAGCTAGCATATTCTGGGAGCAAGCACATTCTGGGAGCTAGCATATTCTGGGAGCTAGCATATTCTGGGAGCAAGCATATTCTGGGAGCTAGCACACTTACTGAGCAGTGGTGGCAAGCA
The DNA here is from genome assembly GCA_034096865.1 of Theodoxus fluviatilis. Taxonomy (NCBI): domain Eukaryota; kingdom Metazoa; phylum Mollusca; class Gastropoda; order Cycloneritida; family Neritidae; genus Theodoxus; species Theodoxus fluviatilis. Next base: position 5,973 of record JAWQFJ010031056.1, read on the forward strand.
TATTCTGGGAGCTAGCATATTCTGGGAGCTAGCATACTCTGGGAGCTAGCATACTCTGGGAGCTAGCATATTCTGGGAGCAAGCATATTCTGGGAGCTAGCATATTCTGGGAGCAAGCATATTCTGGGAGCTAGCACACTTTAAAACAGCAGAAATGGCCGAACATCAAGTCAGACCCACCAAACATTCCTGCAATCACGAGGAAAGAGTGCCCAGATGTTTGCGTCCTGCCGCTCCAGGAGTGCGATGCCCGGATGACATCCCAGAGCCGCAAGCCATTGCAGGCAGTCCATCCCTCCGCCATTCAGGAAAAGGGCAAGTCACCCACGATTCATCCCATTCCCACAGTGGAATTTTGACCGGCAGCACACTGGCGTTTGAGAGTGGAAAATCAATAGGCCTTCTCTGGCGGCCCAGCGGGTCAAGGCTACTCGCGCCTGTTTTCAAGACGGCAGTACAGCCGGCACCTGCAGCTCAACAAACATTTCCTCTGGTCACTTTCTAATATCCCCTTCTTAGATGGCCGTCACTTTCTAATATCCACTTCTTAGATGGCCGTCACTTACTAATATCCACTTGTAAGATGGCCGTCATTTACTAATATCCACTTGTAAGATGGCCGTCACTTTCTAATATCCACTTGTAAGATTTCCGTCACTTCCTAATATCCACTTGTTAGATGGCCGTCCCTTTCTAATATCCACTTCTTAGATGGCCGTCACTTTCTAAAATCCACTTGTTAGATCTAATATCCACTTGTTAGATGGCCGTCCCTTTCTAATATCCACTTGTAAGATGGCCGTCACTTTCTAATATCCACTTCTTAGATGGCCGTCACTTTCTAATATCCAGTTGTTAGAAGGCCGTCACTTTCTAAAATCCACTTGTTAGATGACTGTCACTTTCTAAATTCCACTTGTTAGATAGCTGTCACCTTTCTAATGTTCCACCTGTTAGATGGCTGTCACTTTCTAGTGATCCACTTGTTAGATGGCTGTCACATTTCTAATGATCCACCTGTTAGATGGATGTCAACATTCTAATGATCCACTTGTTAGATGGCTGTCACTTTCTAATGATCCACTTGTTAGATGGCTGTAACTTTCTAATGCGCCACTTGTTAGATGGCTGTCACTTTCTAATGCGCCACTTGTTAGATGGCTGTCACAATTTTCTCATGCGCCATTTTTAGATAGTAGTCACTTTTCTAATGCGCCACTTTTAGACGGCTGTTACTTTTCTAATGCGCCACGTGTTAGATGGCGGTCACTTTCTAATGCGCCACTTATTAGATGGCTGCCGCTTTCTATTGCGCCACTCGTAAGATGGCTGTCGCTTTCTAATGCGAAACTTGTTAGATAGTGGTCCCTTTCTAATGCGCCACTTGTTTGATGGCTGTTGCTTTCTAATGCACCACTTATTAGATGGCCGTCACTTTCTAATGCGTCACTTGTTAGAATGCAGTCACTTTCTAATGCTAGGTGGCGCTACCTGGGGCACCGTCCCACCCGACTTTCCTTGCCGGGTGTCCGTCCCACCCTGCAGTCACGGAGTCGTCAGGCCACCTCTCCCCCTCCCCCTCCCCCTCCCCAAGTGTGTCTCAGCTGAAGTGCGCAAGCAAAAACTGAATGTCCGTCATGCTCTCTTCGGTGTACAGCCCCCCACCCCCCACCCACCCTCTCCCCCCACCCACCCTCTCCCCCCACCCACCCTCTCCCCCCACCTGTCTTTTTTTGAGGTAGTGGTACAGCGAGGACAAGCTGCAATGACTTCTGGATGCCACTATCACACGTCAAGTGCAAAGGCAATATTGGGCTCCGCCCTGCGGAGCTCTTTCATGGCTGACCTCCATTTGACCCCAAATGACTTTTCCCTTGCGAAGTGATCTTGCGCCATAGAGCCAGCTGAAGCTCAGTGCGTGGAGCGAATGGCGGCGTACGCAGCGTTGCAAGCAGCGCTCCTCAGTACATGTAGTGGAGGTGTTTCTCCTGTACAGCGCTCCTCAGTACATGTAGTGGAGGCGTTTCTCTTGTACAGCGCTCCTCAGTACATGTAGTGGAGGTGTTTCTCCTGTACAGCGCTCCTCAGTACATGTAGTGGAGGTGTTTCTCCTGTACAGCGCTCCTCAGTACATGTAGTGGAGGTGTTTCTCTTGTACAGCGCTCCTCAGTACATGTAGTGGAGGTGTTTCTCTTGTACAGCGCTCCTCAGTACATGTAGTGGAGGTGTTTCTCTTGTACAGCGCTCCTCAGTACATGTAGTGGAGGTGTTTCTCTTGTACAGCGCTCCTCAGTACGTGTAGTGGAGGTGTTTCTTCTGTACAGCGCTCCTCAGTACATGTAGTGGAGGTGTTTCTCTTGTACAGCGCTCCTCAGTACATGTAGTGGAGGTGTTTCTCCTCTTGTACAGCGCTCCTCAGTACATGTAGTGGAGGTGTTTCTCTTGTACAGCGCTCCTCAGTACATGTAGTGGAGGTGTTTCTCTTGTACAGCGCTCCTCAGTACATGTAGTGGAGGTGTTTCTCTTGTACAGCGCTCCTCAGTACATGTAGTGGAGGTGTTTCTCTTGTACAGCGCTCCTCAGTACATGTAGTGGAGGTGTTTCTCTTGTACAGCGCTCCTCAGTACATGTAGTGGAGGTGTTTCTCTTGTACAGCGCTCCTCAGTACATGTAGTGGAGGTGTTTCTCTTGTACAGCGCTCCTCAGTACATGTAGTGGAGGTGTTTCTCTTGTACAGCGCTCCTCAGTACATGTAGTGGAGGTGTTTCTCTTGTACAGCGCTCCTCAGTACATGTAGTGGAGGTGTTTCTCTTGTACAGCGCTCCTCAGTACATGTAGTGGAGGTGTTTCTCTTGTACAGCGCTCCTCAGTACATGTAGTGGAGGTGTTTCTCTTGTACAGCGCTCCTCAGTACATGTAGTGGAGGTGTTTCTCTTGTACAGCGCTCCTCAGTACATGTAGTGGAGGTGTTTCTCCTGTACAGCGCTCCTCAGTACATGTAGTGGAGGTGTTTCTCTTGTACAGCGCTCCTCAGTACATGTAGTGGAGGTGTTTCTCTTGTACAGCGCTCCTCAGTACATGTAGTGGAGGTGTTTCTCTTGTACAGCGCTCCTCAGTACATGTAGTGGAGGTGTTTCTCCTCCTGTACAGCGCTCCTCAGTACATGTAGTGGAGGTGTTTCTCTTGTACAGCGCTCCTCAGTACATGTAGTGGAGGTGTTTCTCTTGTACAGCGCTCCTCAGTACATGTAGTGGAGGTGTTTCTCTTGTACAGCGCTCCTCAGTACATGTAGTGGAGGTGTTTCTCTTGTACAGCGCTCCTCAGTACATGTAGTGGAGGTGTTTCTCTTGTACAGCGCTCCTCAGTACATGTAGTGGAGGTGTTTCTCTTGTACAGCGCTCCTCAGTACATGTAGTGGAGGTGTTTCTCTTGTACAGCGCTCCTCAGTACATGTAGTGGAGGTGTTTCTCTTGTACAGCGCTCCTCAGTACATGTAGTGGAGGTAGTTTCTCCTGTACAGCGCTCCTCAGTACATGTAGTGGAGGTGTTTCTCTTGTACAGCGCTCCTCAGTACATGTAGTGGAGGTGTTTCTCTTGTACAGCGCTCCTCAGTACATGTAGTGGAGGTGTTTCTCTTGTACAGCGCTCCTCAGTACATGTAGTGGAGGTGTTTCTCTTGTACAGCGCTCCTCAGTACATGTAGTGGAGGTGTTTCTCCTGTACAGCGCTCCTCAGTACATGTAGTGGAGGTGTTTCTCTTGTACAGCGCTCCTCAGTACATGTAGTGGAGGTGTTTCTCTTGTACAGCGCTCCTCAGTACATGTAGTGGAGGTGTTTCTCTTGTACAGCGCTCCTCAGTACATGTAGTGGAGGTGTTTCTCTTGTACAGCGCTCCTCAGTACATGTAGTGGAGGTGTTTCTCTTGTACAGCGCTCCTCAGTACATGTAGTGGAGGTGTTTCTCTTGTACAGCGCTCCTCAGTACATGTAGTGGAGGTGTTTCTCTTGTACAGCGCTCCTCAGTACATGTAGTGGAGGTGTTTCTCTTGTACAGCGCTCCTCAGTACATGTAGTGGAGGTGTTTCTCTTGTACAGCGCTCCTCAGTACATGTAGTGG
>JAWQFJ010031060.1:12500-16636 GCA_034096865.1 Theodoxus fluviatilis
GTCTGTGTGAGTCTGTCTGTGTGTCTGTCTGTCGGTCTCTCTGTCTGTGTGTCTGTGTGTGTGTGTGTGTGTGTGTCTGTCTGTCTGTGTGTTTGTCTGTATTTGGTCTGTCTGTCTGTCAGTCTGTCTGTCTGTCTGTCTGTCTGTCTGTCTGTCTGTCTGTCTGTCTGTCTGTCTGTGTGTCTGACTGTCTGTCTGTCTGTCTGTCTGTCTGTCTGTCTGTCTGTCTGTCTGTCTGTCTGTCTGTCTGTCTGTCTCTCTCTCTCTCTCTCTCTCTCTCTCTCACACACACACACACACACACACACACACACACACACACACACACACACACACACACACACACACACACACACACACACACACACACACACACACACATACGCACACGCACGCACGCATACGCCACAAACAGATGCACACACCTCGCCTTCCACACACGCACTCCCACAGACTGGACGAAACACGTGTTAGATGCCGATAAGCCGTGGACTCCCACACTCCGTTGCGTCCATCCTAATCAGCTCGCACAGAATGGACCTCAAAGGAGCTTGCCGTCCCGTGCAGGCTTTCTCTCGCATGGCTTCTCGTCCGCATGGCTTGTAATCAACCCAAAAAGACAACAAGTGAACGAAAGATTCAGTGAGGCACGCAGTCGAACCAACGACGGAGAACAAATAAACATGCAGACGAACACAAGAAAGACTATGGAACGGATAAACGAGCAAACAAACAAGAACGCGTATTGCAGGGGCATAGGGCACATTGAGCATGAACATAGTAAACAACCCGTTGCGAGTGGGACGCTTTTGAAGAACAAAGTGGCGTGACAACCTTTTCCCTCGAAACTGCTTTGCTCCTGATTATGCAGAAATTTATGCAAATTCAGTCCCGACAACCCGGATGTTGGCATGCTCATTGCCATGGCCTGCTGCAGGAAGGTCAAGTAGAAAGGGCGAAGTGATGGCAATGCAGTCTGGGCGGCCTGGGTACGTGCAGTCGTCTGTGAATGTCGAATGAACAAGAAGTGAAAAAAAGCACCAAAGGCAAAGAGTATATATATCCTTCGAGTGGAAGCTCGTTGAAGTGGACATTCGCAGTCCAAAATAAAAGGCAGACAATAGTATTTATAAACATTATCTGCTGACTGCAATTTCATGTTTTACAGCCAATACTGTGTGGATGGTGGTGGTGGTGGCGGCGGCGGTGCTGGTGGTGGCAGCAGCGGTGGTGGTGGTGGTGGTGGTGGTGGTGGTGGCGGCGGCGGCGGCGGTGGTGGTGGTGGTGGTGGTGGTGGCAGCGGCGGTGGTGGTGGTGGTGGTGGTAGTGGTAATGGTAGTGGTAGTGTGTGTGTCCGTACGTGCGTGCGTGTGTGCGTGCGAACGTGCGTGTGTACATGTGTGTGTGTGTGTGTCTGTGTGTGTGTTCGTGTCTGTGTGTGTGTGTGTGTGTGTGTGTGTGTGTGTGTGTGTGTTCGTGTCTGTGTGTGTGTGTGTGTGTGTGTGTTCGTGTCTGTGTGTGTGTGTGTGTGTGTGTGTGTGTGTGTCTGCGTGTGTGTTCGTGTCTGTCTGAGTGTGTGTGTGTGTGTGTGTGTGTGTGTGTGTGTGTGTGTGTGTGTGTGTGTGTGTGTGTGTGTGTTCGTGTCTGTGCGCATACGTGTGCGTCTTCATTTTTATTTGAATGTGTGGTTTTGAGCACTCTGAAAGCTAAATCCCTCGACAGCTAATCTACTAATTCAGAGGCCATCTTTGACAAGCGTTACTTCACCGTTGCGGATTATCGCCGCGTACTTTTCCACCAGGGAGGTTGTTTGTCGATGGAACGCTTGATAAATAGTCAGAGTTTAACTGTGTGTCAGATGCAGTTTGCAATGGAATAAGTATAGGTTACAGGTACAGCATTAGTCGCGCTGAACATCGATATCACTGAGATGGACATCTGATCTGCGAAGGAGGTTGCTATTCCATTTCCGAGTGGTGTGTGAGGGTGTAGATGTCTGAGACCTGATCCGTCACACCCAGCGCCGCTTTCCGACAGCTTGCCCGTGTGCATTTAAGAACTATCTCTGTACCCAGTATTAGAAAGCAAAGTGGAAATCTGACTAAGCCGAATTCGAAACAATCCACGCAGCAGTAACACTCAAGTTTAGAGGCCTCCCATGCTAAGTTCGTAACTGACGTTTTGAAGTGGCGAGGAATCAGCTGTCCCCCCTGCTTGAGGTGCACTATGAAAAGACAGTTAAGGCAGCAACAGCAGATGATACAAACATAGAATGAGTTTCTTTTTCCTACATTGTAACAGCGGAGTGAATATCGATAGCGAATGCAGCAGCACATGTGATATATGCTCTTAAACAAAAAATATAAACAAAAAGATTATGATGTCACTAAATTTGCTATGGTCGAGAAGTGTGATAGTCGACGGTAGAAGCAACAGTACAAATGTACTCCCCTACCCTGTCCTGTTGGAGGCTCTCGTTGTGGTCAATCCTTGCAAAATGGCGGCTGATCAATGTGCGTAACATTTGCCGAGGCCAGCTTTCTAATGCTAATACCAGGAACTCAACACACAAGCTTGAGCCAACTCGAGCTGACAAGCAGTGCCTAAGACCGGAATCGGTTTTCTCATGAATGGCCTGCAGATTTCGGTCTGACGAGCCCTCTTCAACGGGATTCCTTTAATCCGCTAGATGCAAGGAAATTCCTCTTGCCCCTGTGACACTTCGCGTTAGCGCATGTGGGAGCAGTTGACCACAAGTCAAGGACGAAAAGCCAGCCATTAGCCTTTTGGCGAAGAATGCATACAGTCTCGGATTCATCGTTGCCTTTTGTTGTGTTTTTACGACGACTTCATCTCGTCAGTGCAGTTGGGATCGTGCTGTGCACCAATGTGACCGGGCAGTAGTCAACCAGGCTTAAAGTGTAAACAAAACAGAGACAACATCAGAGGTTTAAACGACAAAAGCATTGAGTTTTTTATTACAAATTTCAGCGAACACCATGTTTATAGCACAAATGATTTATTTGTGCTCTTGCGGAAAGCTACGGAAATACGTATGCGACGTAGCCTTCTGACAATTGTGGTGGGCGTTTGCTTGAAAAGTGTTCCACTGCCTTTTGTCAGGTTTTGTCATGCGTAACTTGTGAGCCAGCGTGATCAGAAAGCGCTTTGGACGTCCCAGGCAGTACGAAGCGCTGAAAGGTGAAAAAAAACAAACTTTTGTTCAGTCAATACGCACAGTGTGGACAGAAAATTTCTGCTTTGTCTAATAGAAGAAGAATACTTTCCTAATCATGTGATGATTTGTTTCTTGTCCTCTGAAGAACTTCAAACACCGAATATGTCTCACCTTCCGTTGTTGAAACCTGATTCCTCCCTTATTTGTGTCACTGGATCATTTTCATTCCTACGCCAAACCTGAAAAGGCTAAGTGGGGCACACATTTATTTTAGTGTGCTGATGTTCACACCTGCATTATCAGTTTTCAACTGAGGCGTCCGAGTCCGATAGTTTTCCCTGGGTATGTTTCAGTGGGCAGACATAAGGCAATCTAATCACATTGTTCGGTATGTCCTTGGCTATGCTCGCCCTATCGGTCGTAGAACTCGATGTCTGTGAGGTGAGAAACGCATTTTACCGCCTAATGAAAACAGTGTTCTGTTCATATTTACATGTCCCTTTGGTCTAACATACTTTCAGTTAGAATAGGACATATATTTTGCACAAGCACGATTATTGCTTTGTCACAGGAAAAAACAGTCACGACTGTGCAACATGAGGTAATATGCAAAATAGTTTCTCTCTGTAGTTTTTGTTTCCAAAATATGAGTATTTGAAAGTACAGGTTTTAATCTTACAAAGCGACTCACCACCAACATTTGAGTTTCAGACTTGTTAACTTCAGCTCAGATACACTGAGCCTCATGAACAATCTTTCACTGATTACAACAGATATGACAGAAGCAAACTATACTTTTCTCTACACACACACACACACACACACACACACAAGCACACACACACACACACACCACACACACACACACACACACACACACACACACACACACACACACACACACACACACACACACACAAATATCTGTTATCCACGTGTAGCCATAGGACATTATCTA
>JAWQFJ010031063.1:0-5000 GCA_034096865.1 Theodoxus fluviatilis
CGGAGTGCTGTCTGTGCTGGCAGTCCGCTGTCCAGGCCAGGGAGTCCCAGGTCTCAGCCTGCAGACACAGAATTCTCCCAGGGGGAGCCTGGCATCACGCAGCCCCTGCAACCCCAGTACCGACAAGGTCAGTCTCTCTACTGCCAGGCAGGAAGATAAGGGTATGATGTTGATGATAATGGTTGTGGGAGAGGTGGTGGTGAAACGGTGGTGGGGGTGAAACTGTGGTGGGGGTGAAACGGTGGTGGGGGTGAAACGGTGGTGGTGGTGAAATGGTGGTGGCGTGATGGTAATGATGATAATGGTGGTGGTGGTGATGGTGGTGGTGGTGGTGGTGGTGGTGGTGGTGGTGGTGAAATGGTGGTGGTGGTGGTGGTGAAATGGTGGTGGTGGTGAAATGGTGGTGGTGGTGAAATGGTGGCGTTGATGGTAATGATGATATTTGGTGGTGGTGATGGTGGTGGTGGTGATGGTGGTGAAAGAATAGGTGGTGATGGTGAAGTGGTGGTGGTGGTGGTGGTGGTGGTGAGGTGGCGGTGGCGGCGGCGGTGATTGGAGAAGTGGTGGTGGTGAAATGGTAGTGGTGATGGTGATAGTGATGATGATGCCACCTGCCAAAGAAGATGGTGCTGTAAAAGTACAGATGAATTCAAGCTGTAATATTGTGGTCAACTGGCCTTTTTAACAAATAGATGTTATGACATATTCTGACAGCTGGTCTCATAAGATCCGAGCAAACGTTTGGGCCTGTGAGGATGGGACAGATCTCCATGCATCCACTGCTGTTGAATCATGACCGCCATGTTTTGCTCTCTACAGGACTGCTGCTGTTGGGGGGAGAGGAGGGCAGGGAGGAACAGGAAGTCCTGCAGGAGCCCAGCAAGGAGGTCAGGGTGTCCCGACCTGCCTCCACCCAGGACCAGCACTCCCCCCAGGACCGGCACTCCACCCAGGACCAGCTCTCCCCCCAGGACCAGCACTCCCCCCAAGAAGGTATTCCATCTCTACAGAATGTGCTTTGTGTTTGGCTTCCTGATTTACTACTATGCTGTTTATGCTTTCAAAACTGATATTAGTGACTTTTTCACCTCTCTGGACTGGACTCCATCTGAATGGAGATTGAGATAGTTCTGTAAATAATTTTACTGTAGATATTTTCTGTGAAAGTTTTCATAGCTATAGGTCGTGAAGCTTTTTTTCATTATGATGACAGATGAGTGATGTTTGCTACCTACACAATCATTTTTCTTGGTTGCCTTGATTGCTATTCAGGCAGCTGGGCGATCAATCCCAAGACATAACAAATGGAAAGCAACAATTGTCCCAAGTGGCTTGGTGCCTGTCTCATCAGCTGGAACCTGTGGCTGCTGTACTTTGGGGGCCTACTGCAGTAACTTGGATAAGGGCAGCCTCAAGCAGCCAGAGAGGCTGGGAGGCTACCAGGGGGGCATCAGGACAGGGTTAGATCTTTCAGAATTCTGTCAAAAACCAACTCTCCAAGAGGGATAAACCTTTTCTGATTTTGTACACTTCTATTTTCTTCAGCTCCACCCACTCCTCGCTCAGTGCTGGTGCGGTCTGGCTCGCGTCAGTCGGTGCACAGCGCGTCCTCCCCCAGGCCCTCGCTGACCAACAGATTTGCCTCTCCTGAGCTGTCCGAGGCTGCGGCCTTGTCCAAGGCAGCCAGCCAGAGCGGCAGTCGTCCCTCATCCCGCCAGTCCCAGTCCACCACTCGCTCCCAGTCCCAGACAGTCATCTCCGTGACGGGTGAGCAGCTGTGGAAGCCAAGATGGATGATGGGCAATGACTGAGCAGTTGGCTGGTTGGGAATATTTGTTCAGTGCTTGTTCTCAAGGCCAGTGTTGGGAGAAAGGGGTGATAAAGGAGAATTGTCTATCTCGTTCATTGCCTTCTTTCTTTATTTCTTTCTTTCTTTTTCTTTTGCTTTCTTTTTTCTTTTTTTCTTTCTTCCTTTCATTCTTGTTTATTTCCTTTTTTTTACTTTCTTTCTTTCTTTCTTTTTTTGTTTTTCCCTCTTTCTTGTTTTTTTCCTTTTTTATTGTCAGTCTTTGTTTTCCCACCACTTTTGTTGTCACAATTATCACAAGTTAGTTCCTTCTGTTCTAGCATCTTTGCTTGCTCCTTCTTTAAAGTGGTCTGCTTCTGCTTCACTTTCTCTTGCTTCACTTTTCCTTGCTTCACTTTACTTTGCTTCACTTTCCCTTGCTTCACTTTACTTTGCTTCACTTTCCCTTGCTTCACTTTACTTTGCTTCACTTTATCTTGCTTCACTTCCCTTGCTTTACTTTCTCTTGCTTCACTTCCCTTGCTTTACTTTCTCTTGCTTCACTTTCCCTTGCTTCACTTTCCCTTGCATCACTTTCTCTTGCTTCACTTCTCTTGCTTCACATTCTCTTGCTTCACTTCTCTTGCTTCACTTTCTCTTGTTTCACTTTCCCTTGCTTCACTTCTCTTGCTTCACTTCTCTTGCTTCACTTCTCTTGCTTCACTTCTCTTGCTTCACTTTCACTTACTTAACTTTATCTTGCTCTACTTTATCTTGCTTCACTTTCACTTACTTCACTTTCTCCTGCTTCACTTTCACTTACTTAACTTTATCTTGCTCTGCTTTATCTTGCTTCACTTTCACTTACTTCACTTTCTCCTGCTTCACATTCTCTTGCTTCACTTTCACTTGCTTCACTTTCACTTACTTCACATTCTCTTGCTTCACTTTCACTTGCTTCACTTTCACTTACTTCACTTTCTCTTGCTGTACTTTCTCTTGCTTCACTTTCTCTTGCTGTACTTTCTCTTGCTTCACTTTCTCTTGCTGTACTTTCTCTTGCTTCACTTTCTCTTGCTGTACTTTCTCTTGCTTCACTTTCTCTTGCTGTACTTTCTCTTGCTTCACTTTCTCTTGCTTCACTTTCTCTTGCTTTACTTTCACTTGCTTCACTTTATCTTGCTTTACTTTCTCTTGCTTCACTTTCTCTTGCTTCACTTTCTCTTGCTGTACTTTCTCTTGCTTCACTTTCTCTTGCTTCTCTTTCACTTACTTCACTTTCTCTTGCTTCACTTTCTCTTGCTTCACTTTCTCTTGCTTCACTTTCTCTTGCTTTACTTTCACTTGCTTCACTTTCACTAACTTCACTTTCACTTGCTTCACTTTCTCTTGCTTCACTTTCTCTTGCTTCACTTTCACTAACTTCACTTTATCTTGCTCTACTTTCTTTTGCTTCACTTTCTTTTGCTTCACTTCCTTTTGCTTCACTTTCTTTTGCTTAACTCTTCCCCTACCAGGTTTATACAGAACACAACACAATTTATTTTCTGCAGAGAAACACACACCCGGTAGTGCTCTTTTGAGAGTGTATTGTGCCTCTAGAGAAGATACTACATGCATCATGTGGCATATCATTTTGAAGGAAAATGAATGCCCTACAAGACTAAAACAAAACAGCGTTAGTTGCCTTTAGCAAGACTGAGAAAGCATGCTTGGAATTACACACTTGTTTCAAAAACCAAGAAATAGGAGCATGCTGAATTTGAGCTTACCGAGCAATATCTTGGTAATGATCCCACTAATCCTTTCCAGAATTTCACCACACAATAATCATCCATTGGAAAATGTCCAGTCAAAATTTAAAATAAATATCTTTAACAGTTTTCTAGCACTGACATACAGAAGAGACGAACCGTCCATCACAATGACAGTCAGTTCCTTCAGACATCTCGATCAAATCAATCACAATCAGTCCACGTTGCAGTACACACACGTTCATCTAACGTTGTGAGAGATCTCTCTACTGCTGAAAAACCACATTAGGTCCGATAGGGAACACTATAAAGTGTGATTATACAAAGAAACGAAGCAAAAAAGCTTTATCGCAGAGCGATGCAGAACTTCCGGGATTTTCTCAGACATTTCGATCAAAACAATCACAATCGGTCCACAAAAGTCGCATTAAACCTCACGCTCTGCGTTAGACGTTCATCAAACGTTGTGGGAGAATTCTCTACTGCTCTAAAACCACATTGGGTCTGATAGAGAACACTAGAAAGTGTGGATTATACAAACGAAACGAAGCGAAGTAGCTTTGGCGCAGAGTGCGGCGGACGGGAGGCAACTGAATGCGCTTTGGCGCACAGTGCGGCGAATGGGACGGAAAGAGTTAACTTTCTCTTGCCTCACTTTCTCTTGCTTCACTTTCTGTCGCTTTGCTTTTCCTTGCTTTGCTTTCTCTTCCTTCACTTTTCCTTGCTTCACATCTGCCTTTTCCTGCTCCTTCTCTAGCTCTCTGTCTTGATAATGTCTCTTTCTTTCTTTTTTCCTCTTGCTCTCGTTTTTTACATTTGCACTCTCTTGCTCTTCCTCCTTCTTTACATTGTCCTCCTCATCCTCCTTGTCCATTTCTTTATCCTCCACCTCTTGCTACTATTTTGTTGCTTGTCACTCTCTCCTCTTCTGTCTGTTCATATTCTCCGCAAACATACAGTCATCATTCATACACTTCCAGTGACGAGGGAGAAGTCAGACGGGGCATCAGTAGCGGTGGAACCCCAGGCTGCAGTTTCCTCAGCAGCATCTGAAGCCAGCCAGAAGGACGGAGCAGTGGAGTCTGGCAGCCAGGAGTCGCAGTGGCCGCACTTGGTGGCTGGCTCTGTGGCATCGCTGCCTCAAGACCAGGAGGCAGTTCCAGATACTCTGGTCTCCCTGCATCCTGAGTCTGATGCCGAGTCCTTGACCAGCAGGAAGAGTGTGCCGATGCCAGGGGACAAGACAACAGGAGTGCCCCAGACTGACCTGGGTGTGGTGGAGAGAGCTGCAAGGTGTGTTGCCTGTGTGCACTCTTCAGGGACCAGGTTTGGGTTGGCAGTGCGGAAGATGGGGCAGTCTCTTTATGAAGTTCCAGAATCAACTCTTCCAGTCCTCCCTTAGCATGACCCATTAACACCTTAAAGCTGTGACAGAGCTAAGTTGTCATTTTGAAGGTTTA
>JAWQFJ010031063.1:10000-14865 GCA_034096865.1 Theodoxus fluviatilis
AATGACCATGGGGGGTAATTTCTTTCCTGAAGCAGTGCAGGCCAATACACAGGTGAAATTAGTTTTTTCGTGTCCTGTCGTACGCAAGTTGACAGATTTCTCTCCCTTTTTGTTGACAGTGCGAGTCAAAGGCATGTCGAAAGAGAGGGGGACCTCATCCATATTCGTGACGTAGTCTGGACCAATCAAATCTTCTGCCGCTCGCTCGGCAACAAACTCGCGAAACATGTGGAGTTTCTCTTCCAAATCAGCTGGTACTTTCTGGCAAACAGTAGTTTTCGTACGCATGGACAAGCCATGTCGACGCATGAATCGTAAACACCACGAGGGGTTTCCGGTGAAGCTGGTGATCTCTTTTGCTTTTGCCAGCTCCACTGCCTTTAGTCTCACTTGCACTGTTGAAAGGCCGCGACCATCACTTCTCTGAATTTCAACCCACTCGGCCAGCTCCGTTTCCAACTCGGGCCATCTTGCATTTCGTCCGCGGAAAGCCTTCCTGCTCTTCTTGCATTTTGAAAGTTGTTGGCGAACCGATCGCCATCGTCGCACCATGGATTCATTAATTCCCAACTCGAATGCAGCACGCCTGTTTCCATTCTCATCAGCAAGCTTAATCGCCTCCAGTTTGAAAGCTCCATCATATGCGATTCGTTTGGTCTTCGGCATCTTGAAAATGAAAGTTGAAAGACTCGGCGACTGTGTCAGTTGTAAGTGCGGACAAAACAGTGCAACGAAAAAGAATGCGATGAGAAAAAGAATGCAGTGAGTGAGTGACAAAAACAGCTCAGTTTTATTTTACACCAAATCCAGGTGAGTTTTATTCACTAAGTGAATGCTGTTCAACTTTAGGTAACGTTTAAGCCGCTTCGTTTTTTTAGCCGCATAGCGATGTAATTAAAAAAAAAGTTGCAGCTTGTAGTCCGTCAAATATGGTATATTTTGAGGATTATGCTAGTAAGGGAAAGGTCTGTATAGCTGGGTATATTGGGTGTGTATGTAAGCTGAAATGAAAAAGGCTTAGATTATACAAAATTTAAATAACTGAAACTGAAATGTATAATAATCCCCAGGGATTTGAAGCTGGTCTCATTTTCTTATGTGTACCATAATTTTCGGACTACAAGGCGCTACCGAATATAAGGCGCACCCCCTAAATAAATTTAAAAAAAACATGTTTCAATCATACATAGGGCGCTACCAAATATAAGGCGATACATCAGAACACATACTTAACAAACAGAAAAGAAATGAACATGGTGCGGAAACCAACCATTGAATATAATCCAACAAACAGAAGTAAGAACGAAAGTAAACAAGGATACGTTGAAAAACCATCAGAACCATTCAAAAAGTAAATTAATATCACGGCAGATGTGGGTGTTGTTTTTTTATAGTCATTTGAAATCTATTTCAGTCATACATAAGACGCAACCTAATATAAGACGCATGTCTGAAAATTTGAGAAAAAAGTATCGCCTTATAGTTATAGTCAGAAAATTACAGTATTTCTTTCCATGGGCTTCTATATGTCACTGATAAATAGTAGGGTGTTATGGGTTTTTTGGGGGGTGGGGTGGGTGGGTTTGGGGTTGTTTTTTTGTGGTGATGGTGGTGATTGTGGTGGTGATTGTGATTGTGGTGATGGTGGTGATTGTGGTGATGGTGATTGTGATGGTGGTGATTGTGGTGATGGTGGTGTTGTGATTGTGGTGATGGTGGTGTTGTGATTGTGGTGATGGTGGTGATTGTGATGGTGGTGATTGTGGTGATTGTGATGGTGGTGATTGTGATTATGGTGGTGATTGTGGTGATGGTGGTGATTGTGACTATGGTGGTGATTGTGAAGGTGGTGATGGTGGTGATTGTGGTAATAGTGGTGCAGAAGGTGGGGATTGTGGTGATAGTGGTGATTGTGATTATGGTGGTGATTGTGATGGTGGTGATTATGATTGTGGTGGTGATTGTGATGGTGGTGATTGTGGTGATGGTGGTGATTGTGGTAATAGTGGTGCAGAAGGTGGGGATTGTGGTGATGGTGGGTATTGTGATGGTGGTGGTGATTGTTGTGGTGATGATGGTGGTGATGGTGGGAAGACTAGCATAAAGTATACTCAGTTCTGAATACCCCAAAAGACGATGGTCACTAGATGTTACCTTCATCAGCTGGAAACTGTGGTGGCAGAGTTTTCAGAGCCCCAGTAACTTGGTCCTTGGTGGCGCCGAGCAGCTCAGAGTGCCACGCGGGGGCGTCTTTTGCAGACGGGAACATCTCCCTGATGTTGTATTGTAAGGCAGATGGGAACATCTCCCTGATGTTGTATTGTAGGCAGATGGGAACATCTCCCTAATGTTGTATTGTAGGCAGATGGGAACATCTCCCTAATGTTGTATTGTAGGCAGATGGGAACATCTCCCTAATGTTGTATTGTAAGGCAGACGGGAACATCTCCCTGATGTTGCATTGTAAGGCAGATGGGAACATCTCCCTAATGTTGTATTGTAGGCAGATGGGAACATCTCCCTGATGTTGCATTGTAGGCAGATGGGAACATCTCCCTAATGTTGTATTGTAGGCAGATGGGAACATCTCCCTGATGTTGTATTGTAGGCAGATGGGAACATCTCCCTGATGTTGTATTGTAGGCAGATGGGAACATCTCCCTGATGTTGTATTGTAGGCAGATGGGAACATCTCCCTGATGTTGTATTGTAGGCAGATGGGAACATCTCCCTGATGTTGTATTGTAGGCAGATGGGAACATCTCCCTGATGTTGCATTGTAGGCAGATGGGAACATCTCCCTGATGTTGTATTGTAGGCAGATGGGAACATCTCCCTGATGTTGTATTGTAGGCAGATGGGAACATCTCCCTGATGTTGTATTGTAGGCAGATGGGAACATCTCCCTGATGTTGTATTGTAGGCAGATGGGAACATCTCCCTGATGTTGTATTGTAGGCAGATGGGAACATCTCCCTGATGTTGTATTGTAGGCAGATGGGAACATCTCCCTAATGTTGTATTGTAGGCAGATGGGAACATCTCCCTGATGTTGTATTGTAGGCAGATGGGAACATCTCCCTGATGTTGTATTGTAGGCAGATGGGAACATCTCCCTAATGTTGCATTGTAAGGAAGATGGGAACATCTCCCTAATGTTGTATTGTAGGCAGATGGGAACATCTCCCTGATGTTGCATTGTAGGCAGATGGGAACATCTCCCTAATGTTGTATTGTAGGCAGATGGGAACATCTCCCTGATGTTGCATTGTAGGCAGATGGGAACATCTCCCTAATGTTGCATTGTAGGCAGATGGGAACATCTCCCTAATGTTGTATTGTAAGGCAGACGGGAACATCTCCCTGATGTTGCATTGTAAGGCAGACGGGAACATCTCCCTGATGTTGTATTGTAGGCAGATGGGAACATCTCCCTGATGTTGTATTGTAGGCAGATGGGAACTTCTCCCTGATGTTGCATTGTAGGCAGATGGGAACATCTCCCTAATGTTGTATTGTAGGCAGATGGGAACATCTCCCTGATGTTGCATTGTAGGCAGATAGGAACATCTCCCTGATGTTGTATTGTAGGCAGATGGGAACATCTCCCTGATGTTGTATTGTAGGTAGATGGGAACATCTCCCTGATGTTGTATTGTAGGCAGATGGGAACATCTCCCTAATGTTGCATTGTAAGGCAGATGGGAACATCTCCCAGATGTTGTATTGTAGGCAGATGGGAACATCTCCCTGATGTTGTATTGTAGGCAGATGGGAACTTCTCCCTGATGTTGCATTGTAGGCAGATGGGAACATCTCCCTCATGTTGCATTGTAGGCAGATGGGAACATCTCCCTGATGTTGCATTGTAGGCAGATGGGAACATCTCCCTAATGTTGTATTGTAAGGCAGATGGGAACATCTCCCTGATGTTGCATTGTAGGCAGATGGGAACATCTCCCTAATGTTGTATTGTAAGGCAGATGGGAACATCTCCCTGATGTTGCATTGTAAGGCAGATGGGAACAATTCTCCCTGATGTTGCATTGTAAGGCAGATGGGAACATCTCCCTGATGTTGTATTGTAGGCAGATGGGAACATCTCCCTGATGTTGTATTGTAAGGCAGATGGGAACATCTCCCTGATGTTGCATTGTAAGGCAGATGGGAACATCTCCCTGATGTTGCATTGTAAGGCAGATGGGAACATCTCCCTGATGTTGTATTGTAAGGCAGATGGGAACATCTCCCTGATGTTGCATTGTAAGGCAGAAAGAAAAAATAGTTGTGGTAACGGTAACATGGCCAACAAAAATAGGGTCAGTATGTTGGCCTGAACTATATAAAAAAATTTAAGTAGAAGGCCAGACTGAACACAAATTACATTATCTCTTTAGTTTAAGCAACTTAAAAAAATTCTTAAACAGTGAATTCCCCAAGTACTCACAGGGCAGGAAAGATGAGACAGAAGACAATTTGTTGATTACCATCAATTTTCCTCTTCTTTTTTTTCTCTCCCTCTCTCTTTCTTTTCATAATTGTAAAAAGTCTGGGGTTAGCAGAAAAAATAGGGTTGGTCAGGTTACTGAAACCACAACTTTTTTCACTTTTTTGTTTGTGCCTACAATTGCACATATCACATGAAATGTGGAGTTAAGGTGGTCTGCTGGAGCCTTTTGTGCAAGGAATAAAATTACTCTATTGAGCCTGCACAAATGGGTGGAAAGTCACAGTATGGAAATGACAGAAGGGCGTGTACCCGAAAGTCTTTGATTTTGGTGTTAGTCGTGTGTTTTTTTCTTATTTATGGAAATGGAATGGCACCGTAACCCTTGTCTATGATGCATGGCCCACAGAGCGGCTGG
>JAWQFJ010031064.1:0-12717 GCA_034096865.1 Theodoxus fluviatilis
CTTCATTACGACGAATAAAGGAGAGAGTTCAATGATGTTGGTAGCAGAGTTCTTAGCATCAGACTGAGAGTTCATTCTTTGTCAAAGTTCATCCGATGTTTATGAAACACAGGGGACAGAGGGAGAAACAGGTTTCATTTCTACTCATCACTGGTTCTGTAGACATGGGCAGGAGATCTTCGGGACCAAGAGGGAGAGACCACGGTGTCGTTCATTCTGGTGGCAAGGAGGTTTTCTCTTCCTCCACCGCTTCCATGGAAACACCACCATCAACCGTCCAGGCAACGGAAGGTAGTCGAGCATGTCCGTTTCTCATCAGGGAGTGGTACCGACTGACTAGCGGTCAGCCATGTGTAGAAAGCGTTCAGCCTCCTCTGACCACGTCAACAATCCTCGGTGCACCAAGGGGTCATGAGACCAAGCCCCCAGGAAACAGGGAATCTCTCGAAGTTGTCTTTCAACTTCCCAAACTGGCCCGAGACCAAAATTCTCCCCTTCAAAGTTCTTCCACTCCCCGAATGACGTAATTAAGAAAATGACGTCAGTCCCGTCTCCTGTTATCTCTGAAAGCCAACGCTATTGATCAGCTTCAATACCTATCACTTATCACAATACAGACTGGACACAAGGATTATTCCACTATACGCAGACTGGACACAAGGACTGTGCCGCTGTACGCAGACTGGACACAAGGACTGTGCCACTGTATACAGACTGGACACAAGGACTGCACCACTGTATACAGACTGGACACAAGGACTATACCACTGTATACAGACTGGACACAAGGACTATACCACTGTACGCAGACTGGACACAAGGACTGTACCACTGTATACAGACTGGACACAAGGACTGTACCACTGTACGCAGACTGGACACAAGGACTGTACCACTGTATACAGACTGGACACAAGGACTGTACCACTGTATACAGACTGGACACAAGGACTGCACCACTGTATACAGACTGGACACAAGGACTGTACCACTGTATACAGACTGGACACAAGGACTGTACCACTGTATACAGACTGGACACAAGGACGATACCACTGTACGCAGACTGGACACAAGGACTGTACCACTGTATACAGACTGGACACAAGGACGATACCACTGTATACAGACTGGACACAAGGACTGTACCACTGTATACAGACTGGACACAAGGACTGATACCACTGTACGCAGACTGGACACAAGGACTATACCACTGTATACAGACTGGACACAAGGACTATACCACTGTATACAGACTGGACACAAGGACTATACCACTGTATACAGACTGGACACAAGGACTATACCACTGTATACAGACTGGACACAAGGACTGCACCACTGTATACAGACTGGACACAAGGACTGCACCACTGTATACAGACTGGACACAAGGACTGCACCACTGTATACAGACTGGACACAAGGACTATACCACTGTATACAGACTGGACACAAGGACTGTACCACTGTACGCAGACTGGACACAAGGACTGTGCCACTGTATACAGACTGGACACAAGGACTGTACCACCCTATGGAGACTGGACACAAGGACTATATCACTGTATGCAGACTGGACACAAGGACTATACCACTGTATACAGACTGGACACAAGGACTGTACCACTGTATACAGACTGGACACAAGGACTGTACCACTGTATACAGACTGGACACAAGGACTGTACCACTGTACGCAGACTGGACACAAGGACTATACCACTGTATACAGACTGGACACAAGGACTATATCACTGTACGCAGACTGGACACAAGGACTGCACCACTGTATACAGACTGGACACAAGGACTATACCACTATACGCAGACTGGACACAAGGACTGTACCACTTTATACAGACTGGACACAAGGACTATACCACTGTACGCAGAGTGGACACAAGGACTGTACCACTGTACTCAGACTGGACACAAGGACTGTACCACTTTATACAGACTGGACACAAGGACTGTACCACTGTATACGGATTGGACACAAGGTCTGTACCACTGTATACAGACTGGACACACAGTTTGTACCACTGTATACAGACTGGACACAAGGACAGTACCACTGTACGCAGACTGGACACAAGGACTATATCACTGTATGCAGACTGGACACAAGGACTATATACCTGTATGCAGACTGGACACAAGGACTATATCACTGTATGCAGACTGGATACAAGAACTATACCACTGTATACAGACTGGACACAAGGACTATGCCACTGCAAGCAGACTGGACACAAGGACTGTACCACTGTATACAGACTGGACACAAGGACTGTACCACTGTGCGCAGACTGGACACAAGGACTTTATCACTGTATGCAGACTGGACACAAGGACTATATCACTGTATGCAGACTGGACACAAGGACTATACCACTGTATACAGACTGGACACAAGGACTGTACCACTGTATACAGACTGGACACAAGGACTGTACAACTGTATACAGACTGGACACAAGGACTGTACCACCCTACGAAGTCTGGAGACAAGGACTATACCACTGTACGCAGACTGGACACAAGGACTGTACCACTGTACGCAGACTGAATACAAGGACTGTACCACTGCATACAGACTGGACACAAAGACTATAGCACTGTATGCAGACTGGACACAAGGATTATATCACTGTATGCAGACTGGACACAAGGACTATGCCACTGTATACAGACTGGACACAAGGAATGTACCACTGTACGCAGACTGGACACAAGGACTATACCACTGTATACAGACTGGACACAAGGACTGTACCACTGTATACAGACTGCACACAAGGACTATGCCACTGTATACAGACTGGACACAAGGACTATACCACTGTATACAGACTGGACACAAGCACTGTACCACTGTATGCAGACTGGACACAAGGACTATACCACTGTATACATACTGGACTCAAGGACTATACCACTGTATACAGACTGGACACAAGGAGTGTACCACTGTATACAGACTGGACACAAGGACTGTGCCACTGTATACAGACTGGACACAAGGACTGTGCCACTGTATACAGACTGGACACAAGGACTGTGCCACTGTATACAGACTGGACACAAGGACTGTACCACTGTACGCAGGCTCGACACATGGACTATACCACTGTATACAGACTGGACACATGGACTGCACCACTGTGTACAGACTGGACACAAAGACAGCACCACTGTATACAGACTGGACACAAGGACTATACCACTGTATACAGACTGAACACAAGGACTGCATCACTGTGTACAGACTGGACACAAGGACTATACCACTGTACGCAGACTGGACACAAGGACTGTACCACTGTGTACAGACTGGACACAAGGACTGTGCCACTGCACCCAGACTGGACACAAAAACTATACCACTGTATACAGACTGGACACAAGGACTATACCACTGTGCGCAGACTGGACACAAGGACTATGGCACTGTATACAGACTGGACACAAGGACTGTACCTCTGTATACAGACTGGACACAAGGACTGTGCCACTGTATACAGACTGGACACAAGGACTGTACCACTGTACGCAGGCTCGACACAAGGACCATACCACTGTATACAGACTGGACACATGGACTGCACCACTGTGTACAGACTGGACACAAGGACAGCACCACTGTATACAGACTGGACACAAGGACTATACCACTGTATACAGACTGGACAAAAGGACTGCACCACTGTACGCAGACTGGACACAAGGACTATACCACTGTACGCAGACTGGACACAAGGACTGTACCACTGCATACAGACTGGACACAAAGACTATATCACTGTATGCAGACTGGACACAAGAATTGTGCCACTGTACGCAGTCTGTACACAAGGACTATACCACTGTACGCAGACTGGACAGAAAGACTGCACCACTGCATACAGACTGGACACAAGGACTGTGTCACTGTACGCAGATTGGACACAAGGACTGTACCACTGTACGCAGACTGGACACACGGACCGTACCACTCTACGCAGACTGGACACAAGGACTATACCACTGTACGCAGACTGGACACAAGGACTATACCACTGTACCCAGACTGGACACAAGGACTGTACAACTGTACGCAGACTGGAAACAGGGACTGTATCAATGTATACAGACTGGACACAAGGACGATACCACTGTACGCAGACTGGACACAAGGACTGTACAAATGTATAGAGAATGGACACAAGGACTGTACCACTGTATACAGACTGGACACAAGGACTGTACCACTGTACGCAGACTGGACATAA
This sequence comes from Theodoxus fluviatilis, assembly GCA_034096865.1. Taxonomy (NCBI): domain Eukaryota; kingdom Metazoa; phylum Mollusca; class Gastropoda; order Cycloneritida; family Neritidae; genus Theodoxus; species Theodoxus fluviatilis. The sequence goes on from JAWQFJ010031064.1 coordinate 4,278, forward strand.
GGACTATGCCACTGTACGCAGACTGGACACAAGAACTGTACCACTATATACAGACTGGACACAAGGACTATACCACTGTACGCAGACTGGACACAAGAACTGTACCACTGTATACAGAGTGGACACAAGGACTATGCCACTGTACGCAGACTGGACACAAGGACTGTGCCACTGTACGCAGACTGGACACAAGGACTGTGCCACTGTACGCAGACTTGACGCAAGGATTGTACCACTGTTACAGACTAGACACAAGGACTATGCCACTGTACGCAGACTGGACACACGGACTGCACCACTGTATACAGACTGGACACAAGGACAGTACCACTGTACGCAGACTCGACACAAGGACTATACCACTGTATACAGACTGGACACAAGGACTGTACCACTGTATACAGACTGCACACAAGGACTATGCCACTGTATACAGACTGGACACAAGGACTATACCACTGTATACAGACTGGACACAAGCACTGTACCACTGTATACAGACTGGACACAATGACTGCACCACTGTATACATACTGGACTCAAGGACTATACCACTGTATACAGACTGGACACAAAGAGTGTACCACTGTATACAGACTGGACACAAGGACTGTGCCACTGTATACAGACTGGACACAAGGACTGTGCCACTGTATACAGACTGGACACAAGGACTATGCCACTGTACGCAGACTGGACACAAGGACTGCACCACTGTACGCAGACTGGACACAAGGACTGTACCACTGTATACAGACTGGACACAAGGACTGCACCACTGCACGCAGACTGAACACAATGACTATTCCACTGTATACAGACTGGACACAAGGACTATACCACTGTATACAGACTGGACACAAGGACTGCATCACTGTGTACAGACTGGACACAAGGACTATACTACTGTACGCAGACTGGACACAAGGACTGTACCACTGTGTACAGACTGGACACAAGGACTGTGCCACTGCACGCAGACTGGACACAAGGACTATACCACTGTATACAGACTGGACACAAGGACTATACCACTGTGCGCAGACTGGACACAAGGACTATGGCACTGTATACAGACTGGACACAAGGACTGTACCACTGTATACAGACTGGACACAAGGACTGTACCATTGTACGCAGGCTCGACACAAGGACTATACCACTGTATACAGACTGGACACAAGGACTGCACCACTGTGTACAGACTGGACACAAGGACAGCACCACTGTATACAGACTGGACACAAGGACTATGCCACTGTATACAGACTGGACACAAGGACTGCACCACTGTACGCAGACTGGACACAAGGACTATACCACTGTACGCAGACTGGACACAAGGACTATACCACTGTATACAGACTGGACACAAGGACTATACCACTGTATACAGACTGGACACAAGGACTGTGCCACTGTACGCAGACTGGACACAAGGACTATACCACTGTACGCAGACTGGACACAAGGACTATACCACTGTATTCAGACTGGACACAAGGACTGTGCCACTGTACGCAGACTGGACACAAGGACTATACCACTGTACGCAGACTGGACACAAGGACTGTACCACTGTATACAGACTGGACACAAGGACTGTGCCACTGTACGCAGACTGGACACAAGGACTGTACCACTGTATACAGACTGGACACAAGGACTGCACCACTGCACGCAGACTGGACACAACGACTGTACCACTGTATACAGACTGGACACAAGGACGATACCACTGCACGCAGACTGGACACAGGACTGGTGCAAAGGTCAAGACCGATGCATGCTCCTACCGCGCTTTGCTGTGGCTTCATGAAGGACGCGTGTGCCGCGCTCCAGCCCCAGCACCAGGCATCCAAGCCAGCTGTCGCTCCTGCAGTCCGTGTGTGCCGCACTTAATCCGGGTCCTTAATCTGACCAGCGTTGTGACGACAACTGCGCGTTCGTCCTCCCGGGACCGCCGGTTTGCCTGTCACCGCTTTCCCGTCGCAGGGTCTTCAACAGTTTTCGTATTGTCCCACCAGTCTTCTGTGTTCGGCATCCAGACACCTTAATTGTCCTCACTATTCATCTGCTTGCCTGGCCCCTCTGAGACCACAAACCACTACACAGCGCTGTGATGGAAAAACTCTCCCTTCTCTAAGCGGGAAGATGGGGTACCGGTTGATCTTTGTGAGCAGAAACTCTTCGGCGGAGTGTCCGGGAGGATGCAAGCAAAGGCAGAGAAGAAGTTGGGCGGCAGCAGCCCCTCCTCCAACAGAGCAACAAAGCGCACGCTGTACTTCCCTGACCTTTCTCTGCCTCTCCCTCCTTCTCTCTCCCTCCTTCTCTCTCTCTCTCCCTCCTTCTCTCTCTCTCCCTCCTTCTCTCTCTTTCCCTCCTTCTCTCTATCTCTCTCCCTCCTTCTCTCTCTCCCTTCTTCTCTCTCTCCCTCGATCCCGTCTCTCGCGCCCTTTTCCCGCACTTTGCCTCCTCCCTACTCCCAGGGCATCTGCTGGCGAGGCCTGGATTTATTTCTGGAATGGACGCCGTTCCTGCCAGCCACGTGCGAGGGAATCCTTGTTTTCTCCCTGGCTGCTCTGGTCACACCGCCTGCTTTGCCTGTCTGTGCTGTAGTCTGCAGTCACACCGCCTTCTCTGCCTGTCTGTGGTGTAGTCTGCAGTCACACCGCCTGCTTTGCCTGTCTGTGGTGTAGTCTGCAGTCACACCGCCTTCTGTGCCTGTCTGTGCTGTAGTCTGCAGTCACACCGCCTGCTTTGCCTGTCTGTGGTGTAGTCTGCAGTCACACCGCCTTCTGTGCCTGTCTGTGGTGTAGTCTGCAGTCACACCGCCTTCTCTGCCTGTCTGTGGTGTAGTCTGCAGTCACACCGCCTTCTCTGCCTGTCTGTGGTGTAGTCTGCAGTCAGGCCGCCTGCTTTGCCTGTCTGTGCTGTAGTCTGCAGTCACACCGCCTTCTCTGCCTGTCTGTGGTGTAGTCTGCAGTCAGGCCGCATTCTGTGCCTGTCTGTGGTGTAGTCTGCAGTCACACCGCCTTCTGTGCCTGTCTGTGGTGTAGTCTGCAGTCAGGCCGCCTTCTGTGCCTGTCTGTGGTGTAGTCTGCAGTCAGGCCGCCTTCTGTGTCTGTCTGTGGTGTAGTCTGCAGTCAGGCCGCCTTCTGTGTCTGTCTGTGGTGTAGTCTGCAGTCAGGCCGCCTTCTGTGCCTGTCTGTGGTGTAGTCTGCAGTCAGGCCGCCTTCTGTGCCTGTCTGTGGTGTAGTCTGCAGTCACACCGCCTGCTTTGCCTGTCTGTGGTGTAGTCTGCAGTCAGGCCGCCTTCTGTGCCTGTCTGTGGTGTAGTCTGCAGTCAGGCCGCCTTCTGTGCCTGTCTGTGGTGTAGTCTGCAGTCACACCGCCTTCTGTGCCTGTCTGTGGTGTAGTCTGCAGTCAGGCCGCCTTCTGTGCCTGTCTGTGGTGTAGTCTGCAGTCACACCGCCTTCTGTGCCTGTCTGTGGTGTAGTCTGCAGTCAGGCCGCCTTCTGTGCCTGTCTGTGGTGTAGTCTGCAGTCAGGCCGCCTTCTGTGCCTGTCTGTGGTGTAGTCTGCAGTCAGGCCGCCTTCTGTGCCTGTCTGTGGTGTAGTCTGCAGTCACACCGCCTTCTGTGCCTGTCTGTGGTGTAGTCTGCAGTCAGGCCGCCTTCTGTGCCTGTCTGTGGTGTAGTCTGCAGTCAGGCCGCCTTCTGTGCCTGTCTGTGGTGTAGTCTGCAGTCAGGCCGCCTTCTGTGCCTGTCTGTGGTGTAGTCTGCAGTCAGGCCGCCTTCTGTGCCTGTCTGTGGTGTAGTCTGCAGTCAGGCCGCCTTCTGTGCCTGTCTGTGGTGTAGTCTGCAGTCACACCGCCTTCTGTGCCTGTCTGTGGTGTAGTCTGCAGTCAGGCCGCCTTCTGTGCCTGTCTGTGGTGTAGTCTGCAGTCAGGCCGCCTTCTGTGCCTGTCTGTGGTGTAGTCTGCAGTCAGGCCGCCTTCTGTGCCTGTCTGTGGTGTAGTCTGCAGTCAGGCCGCCTTCTGTGCCTGTCTGTGGTGTAGTCTGCAGTCAGGCCGCCTTCTGTGCCTGTCTGTGGTGTAGTCTGCAGTCAGGCCGCCTTCTGTGCCTGTCTGTGGTGTAGTCTGCAGTCAGGCCGCCTTCTGTGCCTGTCTGTGGTGTAGTCTGCAGTCACACCGCCTTCTGTGCCTGTCTGTGGTGTAGTCTGCAGTCAGGCCGCCTTCTGTGCCTGTCTGTGGTGTAGTCTGCAGTCAGGCCGCCTTCTGTGCCTGTCTGTGGTGTAGTCTGCAGTCAGGCCGCCTTCTGTGCCTGTCTGTGGTGTAGTCTGCAGTCAGGCCGCCTTCTGTGCCTGTCTGTGGTGTAGTCTGCAGTCAGGCCGCCTTCTGTGCCTGTCTGTGGTGTAGTCTGCAGTCACACCGCCTTCTGTGCCTGTCTGTGGTGTAGTCTGCAGTCAGGCCGCCTTCTGTGCCTGTCTGTGGTGTAGTCTGCAGTCAGGCCGCCTTCTGTGCCTGTCTGTGGTGTAGTCTGCAGTCAGGCCGCCTTCTGTGCCTGTCTGTGGTGTAGTCTGCAGTCAGGCCGCCTTCTGTGCCTGTCTGTGGTGTAGTCTGCAGTCAGGCCGCCTTCTGTGCCTGTCTGTGGTGTAGTCTGCAGTCACACCGCCTTCTGTGCCTGTCTGTGGTGTAGTCTGCAGTCACACCGCCTTCTGTGCCTGTCTGTGGTGTAGTCTGCAGTCAGGCCGCCTTCTGTGCCTGTCTGTGGTGTAGTCTGCAGTCACACCGCCTTCTGTGCCTGTCTGTGGTGTAGTCTGCAGTCAGGCCGCCTTCTGTGCCTGTCTGTGGTGTAGTCTGCAGTCAGGCCGCCTTCTGTGCCTGTCTGTGGTGTAGTCTGCAGTCAGGCCGCCTTCTGTGCCTGTCTGTGGTGTAGTCTGCAGTCAGGCCGCCTTCTGTGCCTGTCTGTGGTGTAGTCTGCAGTCACGCCGCCTTCTGTGCCTGTCTGTGGTGTAGTCTGCAGTCAGGCCGCCTTCTGTGCCTGTCTGTGGTGTAGTCTGCAGTCAGGCCGCCTTCTGTGCCTGTCTGTGGTGTAGTCTGCAGTCAGGCCGCCTTCTGTGCCTGTCTGTGGTGTAGTCTGCAGTCAGGCCGCCTTCTGTGCCTGTCTGTGGTGTAGTCTGCAGTCAGGCCGCCTTCTGTGCCTGTCTGTGGTGTAGTCTGCAGTCAGGCCGCCTTCTGTGCCTGTCTGTGGTGTAGTCTGCAGTCAGGCCGCCTTCTGTGCCTGTCTGTGGTGTAGTCTGCAGTCAGGCCGCCTTCTGTGCCTGTCTGTGGTGTAGTCTGCAGTCAGGCCGCCTTCTGTGCCTGTCTGTGGTGTAGTCTGCAGTCAGGCCGCCTTCTGTGCCTGTCTGTGGTGTAGTCTGCAGTCAGGCCGCCTTCTGTGCCTGTCTGTGGTGTAGTCTGCAGTCAGGCCGCCTTCTGTGCCTGTCTGTGGTGTAGTCTGCAGTCACACCGCCTTCTGTGCCTGTCTGTGGTGTAGTCTGCAGTCAGGCCGCCTTCTGTGCCTGTCTGTGGTGTAGTCTGCAGTCAGGCCGCCTTCTGTGCCTGTCTGTGGTGTAGTCTGCAGTCAGGCCGCCTTCTGTGTCTGTCTGTGGTGTAGTCTGCAGTCACACCGCCTGCTTTGCCTGTCTGTGGTGTAGTCTGCAGTCAGGCCGCCTTCTGTGCCTGTCTGTGGTGTAGTCTGCAGTCACACCGCCTTCTGTGCCTGTCTGTGGTGTAGTCTGCAGTCAGGCCGCCTTCTGTGCCTGTCTGTGGTGTAGTCTGCAGTCAGGCCGCCTTCTGTGCCTGTCTGTGGTGTAGTCTGCAGTCAGGCCGCCTTCTGTGCCTGTCTGTGGTGTAGTCTGCAGTCACACCGCCTTCTGTGCCTGTCTGTGGTGTAGTCTGCAGTCAGGCCGCCTTCTGTGCCTGTCTGTGGTGTAGTCTGCAGTCACACCGCCTTCTGTGCCTGTCTGTGGTGTAGTCTGCAGTCACACCGCCTTCTGTGCCTGTCTGTGGTGTAGTCTGCAGTCAGGCCGCCTTCTGTGCCTGTCTGTGGTGTAGTCTGCAGTCACACCGCCTTCTGTGCCTGTCTGTGGTGTAGTCTGCAGTCAGGCCGCCTTCTGTGCCTGTCTGTGGTGTAGTCTGCAGTCAGGCCGCCTTCTGTGCCTGTCTGTGGTGTAGTCTGCAGTCAGGCCGCCTTCTGTGCCTGTCTGTGGTGTAGTCTGCAGTCAGGCCGCCTTCTGTGCCTGTCTGTGGTGTAGTCTGCAGTCAGGCCGCCTTCTGTGCCTGTCTGTGGTGTAGTCTGCAGTCACACCGCCTTCTGTGCCTGTCTGTGGTGTAGTCTGCAGTCAGGCCGCCTTCTGTGCCTGTCTGTGGTGTAGTCTGCAGTCAGGCCGCCTTCTGTGCCTGTCTGTGGTGTAGTCTGCAGTCAGGCCGCCTTCTGTGCCTGTCTGTGGTGTAGTCTGCAGTCAGGCCGCCTTCTGTGCCTGTCTGTGGTGTAGTCTGCAGTCAGGCCGCCTTCTGTGCCTGTCTGTGGTGTAGTCTGCAGTCAGGCCGCCTTCTGTGCCTGTCTGTGGTGTAGTCTGCAGTCACACCGCCTTCTGTGCCTGTCTGTGGTGTAGTCTGCAGTCAGGCCGCCTTCTGTGCCTGTCTGTGGTGTAGTCTGCAGTCAGGCCGCCTTCTGTGCCTGTCTGTGGTGTAGTCTGCAGTCAGGCCGCCTTCTGTGCCTGTCTGTGGTGTAGTCTGCAGTCACACCGCCTTCTGTGCCTGTCTGTGGTGTAGTCTGCAGTCAGGCCGCCTTCTGTGCCTGTCTGTGGTGTAGTCTGCAGTCAGGCCGCCTTCTGTGCCTGTCTGTGGTGTAGTCTGCAGTCAGGCCGCCTTCTGTGCCTGTCTGTGGTGTAGTCTGCAGTCACACCGCCTTCTGTGCCTGTCTGTGGTGTAGTCTGCAGTCACACCGCCTTCTGTGCCTGTCTGTGGTGTAGTCTGCAGTCAGGCCGCCTTCTGTGCCTGTCTGTGGTGTAGTCTGCAGTCAGGCCGCCTTCTGTGCCTGTCTGTGGTGTAGTCTGCAGTCAGGCCGCCTTCTGTGCCTGTCTGTGGTGTAGTCTGCAGTCACACCGCCTTCTGTGCCTGTCTGTGGTGTAGTCTGCAGTCAGGCCGCCTTCTGTGCCTGTCTGTGGTGTAGTCTGCAGTCACGCCGCCTTCTGTGCCTGTCTGTGGTGTAGTCTGCAGTCAGGCCGCCTTCTGTGCCTGTCTGTGGTGTAGTCTGCAGTCACACCGCCTTCTGTGCCTGTCTGTGGTGTAGTCTGCAGTCAGGCCGCCTTCTGTGCCTGTCTGTGGTGTAGTCTGCAGTCAGGCCGCCTTCTGTGCCTGTCTGTGGTGTAGTCTGCAGTCACACCGCCTTCTGTGCCTGTCTGTGGTGTAGTCTGCAGTCAGGCCGCCTTCTGTGCCTGTCTGTGGTGTAGTCTGCAGTCAGCCGCCTTCTGTGCCTGTCTGTGGTGTAGTCTGCAGTCAGGCCGCCTTCTGTGCCTGTCTGTGGTGTAGTCTGCAGTCACACCGCCTTCTGTGCCTGTCTGTGGTGTAGTCTGCAGTCAGGCCGCCTTCTGTGCCTGTCTGTGGTGTAGTCTGCAGTCAGGCCGCCTTCTGTGCCTGTCTGTGGTGTAGTCTGCAGTCAGGCCGCCTTCTGTGCCTGTCTGTGGTGTAGTCTGCAGTCAGGCCGCCTTCTGTGCCTGTCTGTGGTGTAGTCTGCAGTCAGGCCGCCTTCTGTGCCTGTCTGTGGTGTAGTCTGCAGTCACACCGCCTTCTGTGCCTGTCTGTGGTGTAGTCTGCAGTCAGGCCGCCTTCTGTGCCTGTCTGTGGTGTAGTCTGCAGTCAGGCCGCCTTCTGTGCCTGTCTGTGGTGTAGTCTGCAGTCAGGCCGCCTTCTGTGCCTGTCTGTGGTGTAGTCTGCAGTCAGGCCGCCTTCTGTGCCTGTCTGTGGTGTAGTCTGCAGTCAGGCCGCCTTCTGTGCCTGTCTGTGGTGTAGTCTGCAGTCAGGCCGCCTTCTGTGCCTGTCTGTGGTGTAGTCTGCAGTCAGGCCGCCTTCTGTGCCTGTCTGTGGTGTAGTCTGCAGTCAGGCCGCCTTCTGTGCCTGTCTGTGGTGTAGTCTGCAGTCAGGCCGCCTTCTGTGCCTGTCTGTGGTGTAGTCTGCAGTCAGGCCGCCTTCTGTGCCTGTCTGTGGTGTAGTCTGCAGTCACACCGCCTTCTGTGCCTGTCTGTGGTGTAGTCTGCAGTCAGGCCGCCTTCTGTGCCTGTCTGTGGTGTAGTCTGCAGTCAGGCCGCCTTCTGTGCCTGTCTGTGGTGTAGTCTGCAGTCAGGCCGCCTTCTGTGCCTGTCTGTGGTGTAGTCTGCAGTCAGGCCGCCTTCTG
>JAWQFJ010031069.1:0-2500 GCA_034096865.1 Theodoxus fluviatilis
TACACAAAATTACACACACACACATATACTCAAAAATACACACACATATATGCACACACAAATACACACACATATACACAAAAATGCACACACACACACGCAAACTCACAGACACACACACACACACACACACACAGACACACACACACACACACACACACACACACACACACACACACACACACACGCACGCACGCACGCACGCACACACACACACACACACACACACACACACACGCACACACACACACACACACACAGACACACACACAGACACACACACAAACACACACACACACACACACACACACACACACACACACACACACACACAGAGGAATGTTCAGAAGACCAGAATCACGGAGATACAAAGGACATAAACATGGGCCACTGGTACAGAACAGGCACGCTGACAGACAACTAAGGATGGCAAAACATTTTCGGAAATTAACTCATATAATCAAGACTTAATTAGTTTCAAATTGTAGATGAGACTTCTAAATCACTTTAGTGCAACTCATATGAGAAACTACGGCCACATCAAAGGCCCAATCAGAACCACAGCTTTGTTAAAGGAGAGGGAATATGAGGGTTTTCTACGACTGCCCAGCAATCCCCATACTGGTCAGTTTGGGACTCAGTGGTCCAGTAGCTAGCGCGCTCGACCTGCAGTCACGTGCCGCTGCTGGGTAAGGCGCTTCAAGCTGTGCAGTTCCAGACGTACATCCTTGAGCAAGGGGTTTAACTCACCTTGATTCTTCCCACCCAGAAGTAAAAGTGGACACCTGTGAGGGCAGCGATGGCATGCGAGTAGGCCTACTGTTGAGCGATGAACCCTTGCACGAGGCCGTGAGCCAGCATCGGGTTGGAATTCTCCCCAGGGGATGGAGATGGTACTGGTGCGTAAGTGTGTGTCGTATCTGTCAGTCTCTTTGTTTGTTGTCAGGTGCCAGTGAACGATTGATCAAGCGGCCCAGTGATCAGGGGGTAAAATGTAAAGCGGTCTGAGACCCAGACATGGGTAAAATGTCTCTACAAATATAAAACCACATATTTTACCTTAACCCTTGTATGGACTGTTTTAAAATGATCTTCAAAGCGCTTTCAGATTAAAGCGCAGATGACCTGAATTGTGCTAGAGCCCACCGACCGTGTCACTTCAGTCTACCGGTCCTGCATCTATCATCTCCATAGAGTGGTCCAAATTCGAAAGTTTTTTTATCAGAAGAAGCCACAAAGAAAGTGGTTCATGCACTGATAATTGGCAGATTGGATTACTGCACTTCTGTACTACAGGGCCTCCCCCAAAAGACACTCTGCAAGCTTCAACGTATACAGAACTGTGCCGCCAGAATGGTGAAAAGAGGGACGGAACACATCGGCCCAGTACTCAAATATATGCACTGGCTACCTGTCTACAAGCGAGTTGTCTTCAAGATCTGCACGCTCGTCTACAAATGTCTCAAAGAGGAAAATATGCCATTGTACCTATGTGTCTTGGTCAATCTGTATAAACCAGCCCGCGATCTCAGATCGGCCCATAATGTTTTCCTCAGACGTGCCCAAGTGAAGTCCCAAAAATGGGGAGACAGAGCTTTTGTTGCTACCGCCCCGAGGCTGTGGAACTCTCTCCCAGAACCACTCAGAGCTGCCCCATCTCTGTCCATCTTCAAAAGAGGTCTAAAGACCTTCCTCTTCCAAGACTGAAACGACAACATGCTGTTGTGTAAAGCACCGAAGAGCAGCAGAAGTGCTGAATTCAGGCGTTCTATAATGACTTACATACATACATACATACATACATACATACATACATACATACATACATACATACATACATACATACATACATACATACATACATACATACATACATACATACATACATACATACATACATACATACATACATACATACATACATACATACATACATACATACATACATACATACATACATACATACATACATACATACATACATACATACATACATACATACATACATACATACATACATACATACATACATACATACATGCATTTCCTTTATGGCGTATTAGGCTTTTCACCAGACTTGGGTGATCGACGATCATCCATCTTTCCACACACATCGTAAAAGAAATATAATGATCTACATCATCTATATTCTTCTCCCTTCTTATTGGGTGATGCCATCTTGCCCCGCATCTCCTATAACAGCAGTTTGTATTTCTCCCAGTGTTGTGGCGCTTCCCACTGAACGACAACAGCGCTCTCTCTCTCTCTCTCTCTCTCTCTCTCTCTTTCTCTCTATCTTTCTCTCTGGGTCTCTCTGGGTGTCTCTGTTTCTCTATGTCTTTTTATTTTACTCTCTCTCTCTGTCTCTCTCTTTCTGTCTTTTTCTCTCTATGCCTCTTTCTCTTTCTCTGTCTCTCTTTCAGTCTCTTTCTCTCTCTGTCTGTCTCTCTCTTACTCTCACTCTTTCTCTCATTCTCTTTTTCTCTTTCTCTCTCTGTGT
>JAWQFJ010031069.1:7500-10000 GCA_034096865.1 Theodoxus fluviatilis
CTGATCCCCAACCCACTGGGGGATCGTGTGGGGAGACACGGGGGTCTGTTCTGATCCCCAACCCACTGGGGGATCGTGTGGGGAGACACGGGGGTCTGTTCTGATCCCCAACCCACTGAGGGATCGTGTGGGGAGACACGGGGGTCTGTTCTGACCCCCAACTCACTGGGGGATCGTGTGGGGAGACACGGGGGTCTGTTCTGACCCCCAACCCACTGGGGGATCGTGTGGGGAGACACGAGGGGTCTGTTCTGATCCCCAACCCACTGGGGGATCGTGTGGGGAGACACGGTGGTCTGTTCTGATCCCCAACCCACTGGGGGATCGTGTGGGGAGACACGGGGGTCTGTTCTGACCCCCAACCCACTGGGGGATCGTGTGGGGAGACACGGGGGTCTGTTCTGACCCCCAACCCACTGGGGGATCGTGTGGGGAGACACGAGGGGTCTGTTCTGATCCCCAACCCACTGGGGGATCGTGTGGGGAGACACGGGGGTCTGTTCTGACCCCCAACCCATAGAGGGAGTTTGTGCTGGAAAATCATCTTTATTGTATTGATGTTTAGATGCCGATTTCTCCACCTTCTTTTTCTTCAGAAACCAGCTTTTATATGGAAACATCAACAGCCAATTTTAAACACAAAAACAGACAAATAAAATGAAACAAAGAAAAAGAAATAAATTTTTAAAAGAACACAAGTGAATAACTCGTTTTTGGTCTTGGATCAGTCATACTTTTTTCCCAGCCATCAGGGTAGCAAGAATGACGTCATTTTATGTTCACGCAAAACCTCTAACACCGCCGTCCTGCTGCTTGATCATAGCTCAGATTTCTCCAGGGACGGGGCAAAAACATAGTCCAGCCCCTAATTGGACCGAAAGCGGAAACAACAAGGTCTCGTGATTGAAAAGCTGTCAGGCCAGCAAATGAAACACGCCCCTGACACAATGTTTAAAAAGTTCGTTCCGGGAATGACGTCGAAAATAATAAGGTCAGATATTTATAACGATGAACTTTTCCCATTATTCCGTGTGTGTTGTTTTTTTACATGCTCCATTTTGAGACTGTTTCAGTTATTAGCTGCCGTGCATAAATTAAAAAGACATGTTAAGATTATGTCCTGAAAATAACGAAATGAGACTTGAACGCCAGACTGTGACTCAAAGATTACACCACTGCAGCAGCAATAGCAGCAGCAGCAGCATCAACAGCTGCAGTAGCGGCAGTAGCAAGAGCAGCAGCAGCAGCATCAACAGCTGCAGTAGCGGCAGTAGCAAGAGCAGCAGCAGCAGCATCAACAGCTGCAGTAGCGGCAGTAGCAAGAGCAGCAGCAGCAGCATCAACAGCTGCAGTAGCGGCAGCAGCAATAGCAGCAGCATCAACAGCTGCAGTAGCAAGAGCAGCAGCAGCAGCATCAACAGCTGCAGTAGCGGCAGCAGCGAGAGCAGCAGCAACAACAACAATGAATGTGTGCGACGTGTGAAAAATGTTCAACTAGTAAGACACATCTGTTAGGGTCGTTTTCTTTATTGTGACAGAAAGCAGGGCAAAGAAGTTAGTCCAGATACAATTAACATATTTTCTTTCCAAACCAATGCCATGATACTCGCTTAGAATAGAATAAGATATTTCTCTTTCGCATGAATGTCAAAAATGAACATCATATCTACACAGGTGGTTGCGATCAATTGCGAAAATGCTTATTCAGCAAGTTCAGCTTTGTTTCGTGCAGCCCCCAGTAGGTTGGGGGTCAGAACAGACCCCCGTGTCTCCCCACACGATTCCCCAGAGGGTTGGGGGTCAGAACAGACCCCCGTGTCTCCCCACACGATCCCCCAGTGGGTTGGGGGTCAGAACAGACCCCCGTATCTCCCTACGCGATTCGTAAGAGGCGAATAACCAGGGACACCGTGACTTGAATTGTGTTTACTTCAAACTATTCTTGTGATTTTCGTGCTTAATGGCCTTACATAGCCTACGAAGGCTGAGAGGCCGTAACACGCCATCCATCCATCCCACGTTTCATGCACAATGAAAAACACTTGGAGTGGGGTTCCAGGCTGTGCTTAATCTACCCTGGTCATTTCCCAAAGTAGATCACACAGTTGTAGCATGTCGCAGTGGAGAATATTCATTATAAATTTGTGTGCTTCCTCCGATATTTATTTGGCGCTATCACCAACCTCCACTTTCATTTGCACAAGTCTCCAATTCTTCTTGTTTTCTTGTCTGGGGGTATCACAAGTGGAGGGGGGATAATTAATTCACTCATTCACTATCTCACTGCTCTCATGACATGACACAATGTTCGTTAAGGATTTTCTTTAATGAAACTGAATCATGAATAAAGATCAAATTCAAGGCAGCTGGATAATAGCGTCAATCAGTTCCGTCAGTCTACCCTCTGACTGAAACGTAGAGGATTGCTTCCTCTGGGCCAACAACGAAATTGACCACCGTGTTACTCACGAGTCTTTCAAGCAGATGGGCGACGCTCTTC
>JAWQFJ010031069.1:15000-17500 GCA_034096865.1 Theodoxus fluviatilis
GGTCACTGCGTGCATGTTAGTTTGCTTTCTGGTCACTACGTGCATGTAAGTTTGCTCTCTGGTCACTGCGTGCATGTAAGTTTGCTCTCTGGTCACTACGTGCATGTAAGTTTTCTCTCTAGTCACTACGTGCATGTAAGTTTGCTTTCTGGTCACTGTGTGCATGTAAGTTTGCTTTCTGGTCACTGTGTGCATGTAAGTTTGCTTTCTGGTCACTACGTGCATGTAAGTTTGCTTTCTAGTCACTACGTGCATGTAAGTTTGCTTTCTGGTCACTACGTGCATGTAAGTTTGCTTTCTGGTCACTGTGTGCATGTAAGTTTGCTCTCTGGTCACTACGTGCATGTAAGTTTGCTCTCTGGTCACTGTGTGCATGTAAGTTTGTTCTCTGGTCACTATGTGCATGTAAGTTTTCTCTCTGGTCACTATGTGCATGTAAGTTTGCTTTCTGGTCACTACGTGCATGTAACTTTGCTCTCTGGTCACTATGTACATGTAAGTTTGCTCTCTGGTCACTACGTGCATGAAGTTTGCTCTCTGATCACTATGTGCATGTAAGTTTGCTTTCTGGTCACTACGTGCATGTAAGTCTGCTCTCTTGTCACTACGTGCATGTAAGCTTACTCTCTGGTCACTATGTGCATGTAAGTTTGCTCTCTGGTCACTGCAGGGATTAAGTTTGCTCTCTGGTCACTGTGTGCATGTAAGTTTGCTCTCTGTCACTACTTGCATGTAAGTTTACTCTCTGGTCACTACGTGCATGTAAGTCTGCTCTCTGGTCACTGTGTGCATGTAAGTTTGCTCTCTGGTCACTGTGTGCATGTAAGTTTGCTCTCTGGTCACTACGTGCATGTAAGCTTACTCTCTGGTCACTGTGTGCATGTAAGTTTGCTCTCTGGTCACTACTTGCATGTAAGTTTACTCTCTGGTCACTACGTGCATGTAAGTCTGCTCTCTGGTCACTGTGTGCATGTAAGCTTACTCTCTGGTCACTACGTGCATGTAAGTTTACTCTCTGGTCACTACGTGCATGTAAGTTTACTCTCTGGTCACTACGTGCATGCAAGTTTGCACTCTGGTCACTAAGTGCATGTAAGTTTACATTCTGGTCACCTTTGTGCATGTAAGTTTGCTCTCTGGTCACTACGTGCATGCAAGTTCGCGTTCACAAAGCAAAGAAGATGGCGGTACATTTCCAAGGTGGAGGCGTTTAGCTTCGGCCGGCGCTATTGAGCAATATGATAATTAGGGTTACGTGACTGAGATAAAAGTTCTGATTGGAGGAAAGCTTACATCTTGCTTGAAACTGCAAACTTCTGTATATGTACAGCCATCCCATAAAAAGGTGCAAGGTGCTTACAATGCCCGTACCATTCATTTGTGCGGTGAGGTGTTAGGATGTATGCTCATAAACTAGAAGCATCAGTGTAGTTACTTCTTTAGTTTTACATAGGTCTTCTCCTCAACTTTGATATGCTCCTGCAAGCTCGCTTGTGTACTTTGATCTCTTTCGTGGATTTTGCTGTGATCTTCATCGACGACAATGAGATCGTTGCGAAAGTGAGTTGTTTGACCAAAACTTCATCAACGATGTTTAGAAACGATTGAGAAGATCCTTTCGGTGAGTCAACTTTAGACTATTAGAAACCCTTGCTCTTGATGCTCATGTACAAAACTGCCTTCGCTGCAGATCTCTCCCAACGATCAGTCTATAGATTTTTACGTCTTGTAGCACACCTCAAGGTATCTCGTTTCGGAACAACTACAATGATAACAATGATGAATACAGTTTTGCTTTCTAGTTATCCTTAATCGAAACACGATGTAAGAACGTTCGCTCTTGATTACCTCCGTGCAGCGCCCAATATTATGTGACCCGTTTTATCCTGGCTGGGAAAAGCAATGGAAGTTAAGCACCTTGCCCAATGATATAACTCTGTGACGTCCGTCCGTCCGTCCGTCCGTCCGTCTGTCTGTCGGTTGGTTTGTCGGTGGGTCTGTCTGTGTGTCAGTCTGTCTGTCTGCGTATCTGTCTGTGTATGTATGTGTATGTCTGTGTGTCTCTGTGTGTGTATGTGTGTGTGTGTGTCTGTCTGTCTGTCTGTCTGTCTGTCTATCTGTCTGTATGTCTGTCTGTCTGTCTGTCTGTGTGTCTGTCTGTCTGTCTGTCTGTCTGTCTGTCTGTCTATGTGTATGAGTCTGTGTGTGTCTGTATGTGTGTGTCTGTGTGTGTATCTGTGTGTCTTTGTGTGTATCTGTGTATCTGTGTGTATGTCTGTGTGTCTGTCTGTCTATGTGTATGTGTCTGTGTGTGTGTCTGTATGTGTGTGTCTGTGTGTCTGTCTGTGTGTTGCTGCTTCTGCGTGTTTGTCTGTGTGCCTGTGTGTGTGTCTGTGTGTGTCTCACTGTGTGTGTGTGTGTGTGTGTGTGTGTGTGTGTGTGTGTGTGTGTGTGTGTGTGTGCGTCTGTGTGTGCGTCTGTGTCTGTGTGTGTATATGTG
>JAWQFJ010031069.1:25000-27500 GCA_034096865.1 Theodoxus fluviatilis
TGCAAGCTTCTATCTTTGAGAGAGAGAGAGAGAGAGAGAGAGAGAGAGAGAGAGAGAGAGAGAGAGAGAGAGAGAGAGAGGGGGGGGAGAGGGGGTAGGGGGGTAGGGGGGGGGGGAAGAAACACACAGAGAGACAGAGACAGAGACAGAGAGAGACAGAAACAGAGACTGTGTGTGTGCAAGACTCTGTGTGTGTGTGTGTGTGTGCGCGCGCGAGAGAGACTCTGTGTGTGTGTGTGTCTGTGTGTGAGTGTGTGTGTGTGTGTGTGTGTGTATGTGTGAGTGTGTGTGTGTGTGTGTGTGTGTGTGTGTGTGTGTGCAAGGAGAGAGAAAGAGAGAGAGTGAGAGAGAGAGAGAGAGAGATGACTGAAAGAAATCGAGTGAACAAACGGGAAAGAGAAAAACGAGATAGAGAAGAAGACAGACAGAAACAGAGAGAGAGAGATAAAGAAACAGACGCAGAGAAACAGAGTTTGAGAGACAGAGAGAGACAGAGATAGAGGAAGGAAAGAGAGAGAACGAGAGAGAGAGAGAGAACGAGAGAGAGAACGAGAGATAGAGTACGAGAGAGAAAGAGAGAACAAACGAGAGACAAACGAGAAAGAACAAACGAGAGAAAAAAACCGAGAGAGAGAATGAGAGATAGAACAAACGAAAGAGCGAGAGAGAGAACGAGAGAGAGAGAGAGACAGAGAGAGACAGAGACAGAGAGATGAGAGAATAAAAGAAAACAGCTCGTTCTTCTTAGTGTATTTTACTTTTGCACACAGGGCAAATGAGGATAATTACATCCGCATGTTCGATCGCTCTGCACTTCACAAGTCTTCGTCGATTTTTTGCCTCATTGATCATCGCCTTTTTCCGCGTGCGTTGACATGTAATGTTCATCTTTTTCTTTCGTCCTCGGGGTCCGGTGTTAGACTGTTTTGCGTCAAGTTTCATTCAGAAAGTATTCATTCTCCTTATCGAGATCCTTTTCAAACATCAACTGCCAGACACTAAAGATTTGCAATTGATGGGGTTTGCCTTGCTTTGTTTATAATGAACAGAAATGATCTAAAACCCCATTTTATAATGAACAGAAATGATCTAAAACCCCATTTTATTTCATCGTGTTTTGCCTCATGACTAGCGTCACTTGTGTGTGTGTGTGTGTGTGTGTGTGTGTGTGTGTGTGTGTGTGTGTGTGTGTGTGCAAAAATGACGACCTTATGGCTGACTTTGAGCAGTAGGTGCAGCTATTGCTGTCGTCCTGCTCCTCCTTCTCCTTCTCCTGCTCCTACTCCCTCTGTTTCTCCTGCTCCTGCTCTTCCGCCCTCTGCTGCTGCTCCTCCTCCTTAATTCTTTCTCTGCTGCATACTTTGTGTAGTGCAGGCAGAGATCAGGAAGTTCTGCTGCTCACGCATTTACGTCATCAGATGTTGCGCTTCTTAATGTTTGACACTACATTGAGAGAAGAGAGTTTACGTCATCAGATGTTGCGCTTCTTAATGTTTTACACTACATTGAGAGAAGAGATTTTACGTCATCAGATGTTGCACTTCTTATTGTTTGACACTACATTGAGAAAAGAGATTTTACGTCATCAGATGTTGCGCTTCTTATTGTTTGACACTACATTGAGAAAAGAGATTTTACGTCATCAGATGTTGCGCTTCTTAATGTTTGACACTACATTGAGAGAAGAGATTTTACGTCATCAGATGTTGCGCTTCTTAATGTTTGACACTACATTGAGAGAAGAGATTTTACGTCATCAGATGTTGCGCTTCTTAATGTTTGACACTACATTGAGAGAAGAGATTTTACGTCATCAGATGTGCGCTTCTAATGTTACACTACTAGAGAAGAGATTTTACGTCATCAGATGTTGCGCTTCTTAATGTTTGACACTACATTGAGAGAAGAGATTTTACGTCATCAGATGTTGCGCTTCTTAATGTTTGACACTACATTGAGAGAAGAGAGTTTACGTCATCAGATGTTGCGCTTCTTAATGTTTGACACTACATTGAGAGAAGAGATGTCACGTAAGAAAATTATTTTCTCACTAACTTTGTTACGGTAACCTTGACAGCTAAGATGCAATTTTTCATACTGCGACTTTTCCAATTGAGAGGCGCTTAAACCGCACACATTTACCTCCTGGTCATCGGGCTACTCATTTTATCACTCCAACACCGTCTCAGCTCCATAGGGAGCATGCAACCAGGCTGCGGATGAACGCGCTACATTTAGCTTTCACAGTTTTTCCCGCTTAGCCCTCACAGGTAACCGTTTTACTCCTGGGTGTGGAGAAGCAATGTGAGTAAAAGCGCATTGCCAAAGATGCAACTCTAGGATCCACGAAGCTTGGAGTGCCGCATCCACTGGCCACAAGCGACTGCAGGTCAAGCTTGCTGACCAGTGATTGCGTAAACGATCAGTTTTGTACGCGGATTTAATTGTCTTGCTCTTGATGCTTGTGATGAATTTGCGGTATACTCTCGGTGCGTCGAAG